>NW_010729094.1:4168443-4275304 GCF_000365185.1 Nelumbo nucifera | reverse complement strand
TGGACCATGCATGTATTGACTTACCACACTTACTGCATAGGAAATGTCTGGTCTTGTCATACACAAGTATAGCAGCCAACCCACAAGTCTCTGATATCTCCCAATGTCCTTTACTGGCTCACCTTCTGATGCATTGATTTTATGGTTCTGATCAATAAGGGTACTGATTGCCTTTGTTCCAAGCTTCCTTATCTCTTGAAGAAGATCCAAGACATACTTCCTTTGAGAGATAAAAACTCCATATTTTGATCTTGCAACTTCAATGCCTAAGAAGTATCTCAGTTCTCCAAGATCCTTAATTTCAAATTCTTTATTTAGATACCTCTTCAGACAATCAATCTCACTTAGGTCATTCCCCGTGACAACAATATCATCCACATAAACAATTAGGACTGACACCAAAGATCCCCTCCGCTTCACAAACAAGGTATGATCGGATTGAGTCTAAGTGTGGCCAAAAGCAATCAATGCCTTTTTGAATCTGTCAAACCATGCTCTGAGAGATTGTTTCAAGCCATAAAGTGACTTCTTAAGCCTACATGCCTTTCCCTTTTCAGCATCACTATAGAAGCCAGTAGGAAGATCCATATACACTTCCTCTTGCAGATCCCCATTTAGGAAAGCATTCTTCACATCAAGTTGAAACAAGGGCCAAGAGTATGAGGTAGCAAGAGAAAGAAGTATCCGGACAGAGGTCATCTATGCAACTGGTGCAAAGGTCTCTAAGTAATCAACGCCATAGGTCTATGTGTACCCTTTTGCAACAAATCTCGCCTTGTACCTTTCTATACTTCCATATGCGTTATATTTTACTGTGTAAACCCATCTGCATCCAATTATCTCCTTGCCCTCTGGTAGATCCACAATGTCCCATGTCTGATTCTAAATCAAAGCTTCCATCTCTTCCTGCATAGTTGTCTTCCACTCAGGTTTGGAGAGAGCCTCACTAACACCCTTGGGTATAGACACAAAGTCAAGGGAGGAAGGAAAAGCATGGTAGGAAGGAGAAAGTCCATTGTAGGATAAGTACTGTGAAATACAATGAGCAGTACACTTTCTCTTCCCTTTCTAAGAGCAATAGGAAGGTCGAGGTTATCTATAACAGGGTTAGTAGAATCAATGGGAACTAAAACAGTAGTGGGACCAAGAGGAATACCTGAGTCCATGTCAGCTGAATCTAGAGTCTCCAAGGAACCAACAGGAAGTGATGTGAGTTTTGTTGTAGTGGAATCAACCTCCTTGTAGAGTCTCTGTCATAAGTAATGCTGAGAAGTAGGACGCAAAGGAGGTGGTAAGGTAGGTGACACAGGAGGGTCAAGCACAGGAGTAAATACAGGGATTGGAACTGGGAGAGGAATAGACTGTTGTCTCACTTCCCCAAAACACTCCCCCTAACAAGGATTCTTTGAGAAGAAGTATGTGGGTTCAAAAAAGGTGACATCCATGGTAACATACCGGCTCCTAGAGACTGGATCATAGCAGCAATACCCTTTCTAATTTTCTGCATATCCAAGGAAGGCACACTTCTTTGCCTTGGGATTAAGCTTCGAGCGGTGAGGACCAAGAATATGTGCAAAGCAGACACACCCAAACACCCTGAGAGGAATATGAAACATCTCCCCATCAGGAAAAAGGAGACTGAATGGGGTGCTGAATCCAAGTATACAAGAGGGCACCCTGTTAATCAGATATACTACTGTGAGAACTGCACCACCCCAAAACCGAATTGGAACTGTAGATGTGATCATCATGCTTCTTGCAATCTCAACAATGTGTTTGTTCTTCCTTTCTGCAACACCATTCTGTCGTGGACTGTAGGGACAACTGCTCTGATGGACAACACCATATTCTAACAGATATGAGGCACGGTGTTTTTCAAAATATTCCCTGGCATTGTCTGATCTGAACACCTTTATTCTTGTTCCAAACTGTGTTAGCACCATCTGATGAAATTGCCTCACCAAGGATGGTACTTCATCGCGAGATCTCATCAGGTAAATCCAAGAGTATCGTGAGAAATCATCCACAAATAAGAGAAAATATCGATAAACTCCCATAGAAGGAACATGGTAAGGTCCCCACACATTAGAATGAATAACATCAAAAGAAGAACACCTTTTATTACTAGGTTTAAATGAATGTCTACAATGCTTTCCAAGCTGACAACCTTCACACTCCAGACTTGACAAACAAACAGACTCAAAAAGTTTTGAAAACAAAAGACTCAAAGAAGAGAGGTAAATGGCCCAAACGATTATGCCAAAGCATAATTTGACCCACAGACCCTGACTCACTATCCCTGCTGACATGATGACTCTGATGAGGAGGAAGCACATCTAGGAAGTAGATCTAGGAAGTAGATCTCATTCACTTCACGACCACTCCCAATCGTCCTCTTTGAATACAGATCCTGCAAAATACAATGACTAGGAGAAAAAATTACTGAGCAGTTCAGGTTTTTAATCAAACTACTAACAAATAACAAATTAGTGCTCAATCTAGGAACATGAAGGACAGAGAGAAGAGAAATAGAATCACTAATCTTGACAGATCCCTTCCTAGCAATGGGAACATGGGATCCATCAGCTGTGGAGACACTATCTCTACCAAAACAGAGCTGGTAAGAGGAAAAAATAGTAGAGATATGGGTCATGTGCTCTGAGGCTCCAGAATCTATAATCCAAGGAGGTCCCTCTTTACCTGAAGTAGAAACATAATTTGCAATGACATGTGAACTATCTGTGTGAACAAAGAAAGTAGAGTGGACTCCACCATTACCACCTGGACCTTGATGTCCGCTTGCTACTGAACTGGAACTGGTTGTATCCCACTGGTTCAGAAGTTGCCCATACCTCTCAAGTTCGACCCTTACTACAGCAGCTGCAACAGACTCCAGAGAAGTTGTAGTAGGAGGGGCCGAAATGTCACCAGTAACTGCCATGTGAGCATTTCCCTTCTTGTTTTTCAGTCTAGTCAGCACAAGATGTGGGTGAAACTTCCAACAAGTATCTCTTGTGTGTTTAGGCTTCTTACAGTAGTCACAGATCAAATCTCTTTTATCTTCCTTCTTGATTACACTACCACCCTGATCTCCACTTTGTTTAGGTTTCACAGTACTCACCATGGCAAACTGATCAAAAACAGGATTGTTCATCATGACATCTCTCCTGCTCTCCTCCCCTGACACAAAGGCATATGCTTGGGAGAGGGTAACACTGTCCCTGGAAAGAAGATGTTGTCTTGTAATATCATACTCAGGATTAAGTCCAACAAGAAATTCAAACACCCTATACTTCTCTAAATGTTTTTGATAGGTAGTTGCATCCTTAGTGGCTTCCCAAGCAAATGTCTCTAGATGGTCAATCTCCTGCCACAGGGTTTTAAGGGCTGAAAAATAGGATGCAACAGGTCTATCTCCCTGCCTTGTAGAAATAATATGATTTCTCAACTGATAAGCCCTAGCAACATTCTCCCTCTGTGAATAGGTTTCTGCAATCCCATCCCATATTTCCTTAGTTGTATTTGCCCATAAAAAATTTTTACTTATATGGGGCAACATGGAATTACACAACCAAGTCATAACCATATAATTCTCCCGTACCCACCAGGAGTTGCTAGTTTCGGGTTTCACTTCTTCACCAGTGATATACCCTAATTTCCCACGAGCACCAATGGCCATCTTTGCAAATTGTGACCATTCTAAGTAATTTGCACCATCCAACCTAACTGTAGTAATGGTCTCAGTCCCGAAAAGGTCTCCAGCACCTCCTCCCACTGGTCCCATTTCACTCTCGGGCTTATTTTCAACTCCGTGACCCTCCATGCTTCTCAAAAAGTGTAAAGAAAATAACTGAAATATGCAAGATCAAACAAAACACTTCTGGAACCAACAACACCTTTCTAGTGTCCTAGACTGTCTTCCCACAAAAGATTCCTTTTCTGCGGGACGGGAGAAGAGAGAGAAGAGGCAACCACTCTCTCTAGAAGCCTCCAAATCAGGCAGGACTTGAACCACCCCTTACAGGAAACTCCAAGGAACCCTAAAAAATTAGGGCGCCACTTCCTAGGTCAAATTGAAGAGTCCAACAGAAACAGGACTCTTCCCCTTTCTCCAGTTTTTCCTAATTTTGATGAGAAACCCTAGAACAGCTACAAGGCAAACAAATCCACCAAAAAATCCAAAAAGTAGGCTTACCTGAGATCTTCGATCAGCCTCTTAAATCACCATGCAGGCAATCGATATAGGGCTGCATGAGAAAACAACTCAAGGAACCTTGGGCCTGCTCTGATACCAAGTAGAAATCACTGATTGCAGATTTAGTTGAATTCCTTGTGAAGGGAAGGAAGAGGAAGATGAAGATTTCAGCAGTAGAGAAGAAAAGAGAAGGAGAAAAGAGTAGGTAGTCAACCAAGATTCTTAGATTAACCCTAGCCGCCAACCCCTCATTATAATTTATACTTAAAGGATGAGATATTACAAGGATGCCCTTAGTAGGGCGGCTACTAATGTAGCTGAACAGTCACAACTTAAAAACATAAACTAATGGGCCTAAAGCCCAACAACTTCCTAACTAAATAACTTAAAACAAGAATAAAAACAACTAGGACCAACTCAACACATAGTTGTCAAGGCGGCACCTAGGCGACTAGGCAATTTTTAGAAGTCGCCTCGCCCAACACCTAGGTGTTTTTGTATAGGCGCTCACACACATATATGCTATACTATTTTTTTGAATGTGCATATGTATTATATCATTTTTATTGGTTTGTTTTATCTCATTACAATACACCCTATTGTATATTATCTTTTTTTATTAAAGTAATTCTCTTTTACTTTAATAAAAGAGAAGAGAAAACGAGAGTTGAGACCGAGAGCTGAGAAGAGAAAACGATGACGGGAAGACCTCCTATTACGTTCGTCTTCTTCTTTTGGGATGAAACAGGGGCTCCTCCTCCTCCTCCTCCTCCTTCTTCTTCTTTTGGGATGAAACAGGGGCTCCACCTCTTGCTCCTTCTTCTTCTTCTTCTTTTGGGATGAAATAGGGGCTCCGCCTCCTCCTTCTTCTTCTTCTTAACAATCCTCCTCTATTTTTTTAGCCTGAAACAGGGTCTCCACCCCCTTAAACACAATCCACATCGTCCTCTTGGACAACTTATGTTGCGAACAAAACAGGGGCTCCACCCCCTTATTTTGCATTCTTTTCTTATCTGCAATCCCCCATTTTTTTGGCCTGGATGCTAGCTATGGCATTTTATGTTTTATTCGAATGGTTTCATTGCTAATAGCTGGCATACAGGTATGCTTGTTAGTTTAAAAACCAATAACATAGCTTAAGAGGAGTAGGGATATATATTTTATACTTTAAAATTCCACTGCCTAGGCGACTGAGCGCCCTGTGGTCGCCTAGGCGCCTTGACAACTATGCAACCACATAACAGAATTACACTGTAAAAGGGTCAAAATTACAAGGATTCAGTTCCAAAGTGCTTCAAATACCCCTGAAAACCATAAAATTACAGCTCCCCCTGACATCCCAGAAGCTTTAAGCTCCACCCAATCTCCTCCCTCTTAACCCATACTTCGAAGCCTAATCCTCACCATCTCCCTCTTCCATCCCTCATATCCCTAACATTCCAACTGAGAATCTTCAACTTCCTCCCCTTCTCCCTGTCTTCCCCCTCCCCCCAATTCACTCAATCTCGTCCAACCCCTCCTCTTCTCCTCCTTCCTCGTCCCACCCCTTCATTTTTTCTAGATATTCTTCCCTCTTCTTTTTCTCTTCTCTTTTCTTTTTTCCGAACTTCTCAAATGCTATCTTCGCAAAGCCTTCCCCTCCCCAAAAAACTAGCCCAAGAGACTTTCCCACCTCCACCTCCCTCTCCACCAGTTTATTAATATTCAGCTTCCCATTTTGAACTATTTCCTTGACTTCTTGATATTTTTGTGTCTGCTCTGCTCTTTCTCTCTCCATCCCTATCCCCAGTCTCAAGATCTTTACTTTCTTCCCCTTGTTTCTCTTCTTCTGGACTGAGAAATGTTTATGAGTCTCCTTTTTCCTTGACTCCTTGATCTTTTTGTGTCTGCTCTGCTCTTTTTCTCTCTCTATCCCTATCCCCAGTCTCAAGACCTTTACTTTCTTCCCCTTGTTTCTCTTCTTCTGGACTGAGAAATGCATACAAGTCTTTTTCTATTTTAAACACTATTTCGTGTTTCACACCCTCCCTTTTTCTCTCTAGGTTTTCTTTTTTCTGTTGTTTCTGTTGTAAATTTCAGGACTATGGAGACTGACTTAGGAGTGGTGGAAATAGAATATTGGACTTTCTCTTGCAATAAGGTGGAGGTAGTGGCCAGAGAATTTGAGATAATGATGTTCGGCCTACCTTTCAATTTATCAAAAAAAACCATGCTCGAAAGAATCACTCATGCTCTAGGGGTTTCTCTTCTAGAGGTTTATGCTACTGATTTACGAGCAATGATGTTGAAGGTTAGTGGAATTATGCCGGAGGATGACCCTCAGACAATTGACATTCTCACCAACGGTCTCTGCACCAAAGTATTGTTGGTGACAGAATATGAATCGACGCTTTGGAAGAATGGGCTGGAGATTGAAGACAAAGATGATCTGGCAATTAAGAGTACATGTGGCGAAAGAGGTAAGGAAGGAGATAAAGAGTTAAGTGGCATGTGTTTTTTGGAAGGAGAGTAGCCGAAAGCTGGGGTCCAAACCGAGGTAGGCCTCAAAAACGAAAGTGCTGTAATTGTTTTTTTTTTTTTTTATCAGCATCAACATCAAATTTTATTACTTAGATAAGGAGAAATGTACAAATCAAAGGAAGCCTCGGCTCCCACCAAGAAAATACAAAGACAATTTAATATTCAGTCTTACAACTGAGCCCAGAGACACACCGCCCTGTTTAACCCTTGCTTTGCTAGTTGGTCAGCTAGACCATTTGTTTCTGGTGGTAAACTCAATTCAACGAGCGAAATTCCCTACATCAATCTAACCTGATGCTAGGGAGCATTTGGAGAGCAATTAATTTGACTACAGTGGATATTGTGCCAATCCAGAAAGCAGGCCCAGATAATGAGTGTGAAAAAATGGGTTTACATGAGATATTACAAAGGCATGTGGCTCATATTATGGATGTTAGTTCTAGTCTATCATCATCCCATTTCACCCAGTCAACTCATTCAAGGACTCCTTGCTCAGAAAAAGGTTCAAGCGAAGGTTAGACCTCAAGTACCAGTTGCAGTGATGATAGGGAGATCAGCAGTTTTGGAAGAGGTTAAGTGGACAAGAGATCGAAATCCAGAATTTAGTGGAAAGAGAGGTAACGATAGGTAAAAGCCTGGGTTTATTTTTTTGGAGTGGTGAGGAATTTGCTAGAAGGGCCTTCGAGGAATTTGAGAGAAAAAGAAGGGATGAGAAGTTCAATAAAAAAGCTCAATTGGAAGGAGGCAAGGTTTGGGATGAAGATGATTCAGGGCAAGAAGATGCTCTAGTGGATGAAGATTGAGGTTGTGCTCTTTTCGCTAGTAGAGGCTCAAGCAACTCAGGTATCTGGCTGGTGGTGCTCCCAGTCCAAGGGGTCTCCATTTTCTTAATGGAATTTTTAGGTGCTCTCCGGTAGAGTTTGGCCTCTGCCTGTTTGTGTGGCTTTGGGTTGGTTTGGGATTGTTGCTGTCTCTGTAAGGGTCTTTTAGTTGTGCATCTCTTTCAGGTGATACCTTATCACCTTTCTATTTTATTCATTTTTCCTTTAATGAAATATTTTCCTTATTCATCAAAAAAAAAAAAACTCTTTATTGTTGTTGGCTTGGTTATAAAATCCTTATTGCAATGGCTTTGGACAAAGGAAAATAGATAATGCTAAGATAGTTCTTGGATTCTTGAATCGGTTGAAACTGATATTGCCATAAAAATAAGAGGCCTAAAGATTGCAAATGAGATGCTTGATTATATGAAAAAGGTCTACAACAATCTAATATTTCCAGACAGTATTAGATTGAAACTGAGATCTTCTCCGATTCCCAAGGGGAGGAGAAAATTTGGGAGTATTATGCTAGCTTCATAAGTCTGTGGACCAGTTGGTTGGCGCCAATATACTGGTTGGTAAGGTCTCCTGCTGGTCGTAGCGAGACTTGGGATCGAATCCCGCCTGCAGCTGAATTGGGGGGGAGTGTGCAGCTCTTCAAGAGAAATAAAAAATAATAATAAATCTGTGGACCAAGTATGAACTTGTGCATATGGGTGAATCCTTGAAAGCTTGTTGCATTAAAACCATGAAGAGTCACTTTGATAGAAGAAAGATCATACATTTTTTAATGAATTTGCAACATGAATATCAAGTAATTAGGTCTGATATTATGAGTAAAGATACCACTCCAAGCCTGGATGTTATCCTGGGAGAACTTTTGAGAGAAGAGATAAGACTTATGACCCAGTCAGCTCTCAATGAGATGCAGGATTTGGGGCCAGAGACTGTTTTCCTAGCAAATGGATCAGCCATAGATTCTCTACAAGTGGAAGGCCAAGATATCTAATGTACAAATCTGATGGATCAGCCTAAAATCACTGCTATTATCTCAAGCTCCTGATAGTTTATGTTAATGCCTACTTTTTTGATAATAAATAAAGAAATCTGTTGAAGAAGAAAGAGCATTAAAGGGAAGGTGATTTGATTGAGATTTTCAAGGAATTTGCAGAGAGGCATAGAATTAGCCTGGGGGTAAATGCAACATTTTTAGCTCTTATACAAAAGAGAGCTGATGCTAGTCATCCAAAGGATTTCAGACCAATCAGCTTAGTAACCAGCTTTTATAAGATCTTAGCCAAGGTCCTTTCATTGAAATTAAAATTAGCTCTCCCAGCTGTAATCACTCAAAATCAAGGGGCTTTCATTCAGGGGATGCAGATAGCTGATCAAATCCTAGTTGCTAACGAATGTGTGGAGGATTTGAAAAGATCAAGGAGGAAAGGCTTTGTTTGTAACTTGGACTTGGAGAAAGCCTATGACATGGTGGAATAGACCTTCCTTATTGAGGTGATGAAAAATTGTGGGTTTGGGGAGAGAAGGTGCAAATGGATCTTTGGTTGTGTTAAATCCTGCCATTACTCCATTTTGGTTAATGGGATTGTCAGAGATTTCTTTCCAGCTCGTCGGGGCTTGAGGCAAGGTGATCCTCTCTCACCCTTTTTATTCACCCTAGTAGCGGATGTGTTTAGTAAAATGATCTTAAAGGCTGATAGGGAGACCTTAATAAAAGGGTGGAAGGTTGGAAGATATAAGGTCCCAATTACACACTTGCAGTTTGCTGATGATATTATAATCTTCTATGAGGGTGGAGAGCAAATTTTGATAAGAAATCTGAAGGAGCTGGTGAAGAATTTTGAGCTCATCTCTAATCTGAAAGTCAACCTTTTTTTTTTTGAGAAAATTTAACCAAGATTTATTGAGAATAAAAAGGGGGTGGGGGGAACAAGAGGAGAGATACAAAACAGGGGGGGAACCCCTGCAAGTTACAAAGGAGGAAGCTTGTCGCTATACAGATGCTCCAAATACACACCAAATTTAGCTAGGCCATCTGCAGTATGATTGTATTCCCTAGAAATCCAAACTAAGTTAACATTCAATCCATCCAAAGAATCCCAAGCTTCAGTCAGATAGTGATAAAATCTCCAAGGGCCCCCTTTTTTATCTCTTAACCATTTTATTGTATTTGCTGAATCACCTGCAATGATCAAATTCGGAATACCCAAATTCTTAATTATCCTGATTCCAGTGAGAGCAGCCATCACTTCAGCCTTTGTGAGGTCGGCTCAACCGATCGGGCCACTAAAAGTCCAGCAGATATTGCCCCTTTTGTCCCTTACTGTACCACCAATACCTGCAAAGCCCGGATTGCCTAAGGCACAACCATCAAAATTAAGGGTTATCACACCTTCACTGATGGAAACGGGATAAGAGTTGCATAGCAGGAATTAGCTTAGAGGAAGAGGAACTGAACTTTGTTGCAAATATTTTGGAGTGTTCTACTGCTAGTTGGCCCTTGACCTACCTAGGACTTCCTCTAGGTGCAAACCCCAAGAAAAGTAGAATCTGGAACCCCATAGTGGAGAGATGTGCAATGAAACTGGCAGCTTGGAAGAGGAATTATGTATCTTTGGGAGGAAGTATTACCCTGATCAAATCAACACTTGCTAACCTGTCAATCTATTTCCTATCAGTGTTTGGAATTCCCCAAAAAGAAGCCAAGAGAACTGAGAAGATTATGAGAGACTTCTTGTGGGAGTCAGGTGATGGAAGGAAGGATCATTTGATTAAATGGGGAGGTGGTTTGTAGAAATCTTCAACAAGGAGGATTGGGTATTGGTAGTGTAGATAAAAAGAATAAGGCATTGTTAGGGAAATGGCTTTGGAGGTGGATGGTGGAAAGGGATAGACTGTGACATGATGTAATAGCCAGCATACATGAAAGGTTGGGATGCAGGTGTATCCAACAAAGCTACTCTGGCCTCGCCTTGGAAAGCTATTCACAATATCCTACCTCACTTTCTCCGCTTTGTCAAGTATGATGTTTGTTCTGGGATTTCGGTTAAATTTTGGGATGATATTTGGCTTGGTTCTTGTCCGTTAATGGAACTTATACTAGGTTTCTTTGCACAAAAATGAGTCTATGTCAAGGTTTGTTGTTTCCCCTTCAAATCCAGTGGACCTCAGCTAGGACTTTGGATTCCATAGAGGTCTTAGGGATAATGAAATTTTGGCTTGTTCAGACCTTCTACAACTCCTTCAAAATATTTCTTGGAACCTAGTAAACCTAATAAGCGGATTTGGGCCCCTGACCCTAAGGGCTTGTTCTCTTGTGCTTCTTTGTTCAAGACCTTTTGTGATTCTTCAGTTTCTTCCTTTCCCATCAAAGAATTTTGGTGTAGACCCATTCCAGCCAAGGTAAGAGCCTTCTGTTAGGAAATAGTTCATGGGAAGATAAATACTATGGACTTGCTTCAGAAGAGAAGACCTAAATCTTGTCTCTCCCCGAAATGGTCTGTCTTATGAAAATCCAATAACGAAAGTTGTTGCCACTTACTGATTTCCTGCCCCTTTGTTGCAGATTTTTGGCTTTGGTTTTCTTCGTTATTAGGGTGCAGGTGGACGTTACCTATGGAGGTTACTATGTTATTTGATCCCTCCTGTTTTAATTGGCCAAAGAAGAGAGGGAGGATAATGTGGAGATGTGTTAGAGCAGCCTTGATTTGGACCATTTGGGAAGAAAGAAATGCAAGAATCTTCTTAGAGAAGGAGAGAAGCAAGGAAAAAATCAGGTTTTATGTGATGGTTAGAGTCATCCACTGGATAAAGACTTTGGAGTTGTTCTCCCAGTTCACCTTCGACAACATTTGGAGGAATTGGGAGATAGTTGCTAAAAACTCCAAGGGGAAAGATAGAATGGAGGTGGCCTGGACACCACAGATTGAAGGTTTTGCTAAACTGAATTTTGATGGGAGTTGCCGAGGTAATCCAGGCCTTTGTGGAATTGGAGGGGTGGTGAGAGATGGAGAAGGTAAACTTATAGCACTGTTTTCTGATCCTGTGGGTATGAGGGACTCTCTCAAAGCTGAACTGCTTGCTGAAATTCAAGGGGTGCAGATAGTTAGTGAGCTAAACTTGACAAATGCGGTGATAGAAGGGGATTCGAAACTTGGCTAACTAGGAATATGAATTTAAGGATACAATGGATGAAAAGATCAGCAAATGGGATGGTGGATGCTTTGGATAAACAAGGGGTGAACAGGTCTAGTTTATTCAGGGAAAAGTAGTAATATGTTTTTTTTTTTCTTTGTATGAGAGGTAGCAGCTCATGCCTCTCTATGGGATGATTGTAAAGTCTTTACTTTAAGAATTTTAATAAAATTCTAATTATTCATCAAAAAAAGAAGAAATCACCCAAAACCAAAAAAAGAAAGACCCAATACAAGCTCCAACCACCTCTTCCTAAAAGCCTAAGAATACATAATAAAGAAGAAAAAACCAACCCTATCTAAAACAAACCAAAACTCCTGTTATCCATAAGGCAACCCTCCACCCTAAAAACATTTTACCCTTCAACCCAAAGAGACAACACCCTGCTATAACATACTCAGCCCTTCTAATAAAGTAAAAAGCACTAAAACCCTATTACCAATTTACTCCAATAGCATGGACCAAAGCCTCTTTGCTTTTCTTAATGATCTTTGATTTCTTTACATTCTTAAGGAGACTCATCCCAAATACCCCCCCCCCTCAATCTTGCAAAAACATTTGAAACCAGGATTGTTCCCTAAATTTTCTGATTTTTGAATCTTCTAACTGCGTTAGGTATCATCTCCATGTCTTTCATATCCCTTCCCTCAGCATTTATCCTTTCAAATTCTAGGACCACATTTTTCTCAAAATCGGTCTGCCTTTACATCATCATTTCCACTACCACCTACACCCTTATACAAATTCTGTCTCCTTTGCTGCACAAAATCTTGCTTCACAAGAATCCATAATATTATCCCCTCTATCCTACGACAACATGCAAGATTTTTCTTCCAATTTCCTAAAGGTTTTTCTTGCAAATTGCTCTCCAATAAAAAGACAAACCCAAAATTTTACTTCTACTTCTTTGTTGACCACTGTCTCCAAACCAGTAGACCTCCAACGTTTAGAAAACCAGATCAGACCAGCCAGTCGGACCAGTTGAACCATGACCCGAGGCCCCAGCCAGATCGATCGTACCCCTAAAACCAGAAGTAACAAAAAAGAAAATGGGTAAGCGGACACTTAGCAAAACAGGGGGCAAATAGATCTACCTTGTACTGGGCAGAAATGCTTTGTAGTGTTTGCAGATTGGGTTAATGCTTTCTGCAACCTATATCCATTGTATTTCAATATTTCTCTGTTATTAATAAATTTTTTTTGCTGATCAAAAAAAAAAAACAAAAAAGCACCCAAAACCATTTACTAAACCGGTCCAACAGAAAAACTGGTTAACCAATCCCCATTTTAGGAAACTGGTCAGTTTTTTGAAATTTTTTTCAAACAGAGGCAAACTTGCAGAGGCCATAACTTTGTGCTCAGATGTCTAATTGGGGTGATCTTTTTTTCTTTTTTGGGTAACTTTTTGAGACCTACATGTTTCCAAGGAGTTGAAGGTACACTGGCCCACTATTTTTTCCTAGAATGCTTTTTTTGCCCTCATCTTAATTCTTAACATAAAAGTTGAAACTAAAATAAAAAATTATAATTATCTATTTTGAATATATGTATATATCATACAATTGTGCGTATAATATACACACACACAAGGCATTGATAATAGCATTTTCCTCATCTGATTCACTTGCAAGATTATCCTCATATTCAGCCCTGGTGGCTGCAGGTTGTTCCCCTACTGATTTCTCATCACATTGCCCCATTTCACCCTCTAAGGAGGAGGTTACATTAGCATCGTCACCTTCCCCTTTTCACCCTCTAGGATGTAGGAGCTCTGAATGCAACTTCCAGCAGGTATCCTTCAAGTGTTTCAGCTTCTTGTAGTATTCACACACAACCTCCTTCTCAATAATCACATAGTTGTCAAGGCGACGCCTAGGCGCCCTTTGCCCAAATGCCAAGCAGTTTTGTGCATTGGGTTATAAAAAATACTTTTATATTTTTAATTTTTTGACATTATAATTATAAAATAGACATTATTAAACTAGGCTATTCATTTTATGTGTTTATATACTAATTTTTTTCAGCAAATAAGACTTTTATTAAGATCAAAAATATATTGAATTACATGAGTTTGGTTTCAGCATTGCAATGACCCAAGCTACAAACACATACAAACAGTTACGGTTCTGCCCAGAACAAGGTAGATCTATTTGCCCCCTGTTTTGCTAGGGTATCCGCCAAACCATTTGTAGTCCTTTTTACCCAACCAAATTGAGAATTGAACCTCCTTGCAAGTATGTCAATTTCCCTATAGATAAATTTGAGCTTCCAAGGTGCTGATGTGATTTGTTTAGCCCAAGAAATTACTAGTAGTGAGTCTCCTTCAATTTCTAAATCTGTTGCTCCAATCTGCTCAGCCAGCTTTAATCCTTGTAGGAGAGCCAGAGATTCAGCCTGAATTGAGTCACCAATACCTATTGGTCCTGAGAAAAGTGCCACAACTTCTCCTTGATGATTTCTAAGCACACCCCCTATACCTGCCCTTCCCGGGTTGCCAAAGGAACTCCCATCAAGGTTTAGTTTTAGTTTATTTAGGGCAGGTGGCTTCCACTCCACTCACAATTTCTTTGGGTACATCTGTTTGTGTCACTTCAGTCCAGCTCCTTAGAATGTCATTTGTGGAGAGGTTTTTGAATAGTTCCATGGTCATCACCCAATGTGCAGTTCTGATTTTTATGGCTTCAATGACTTCCTCTTTTGATTTGCTTTTTTCAAAGAAGATTCTTTGGTTTCTTTCCTCCCATATAGTCCATACACAGCAGCTCTTGCTGCCTTCCATAAGCACTTTCCTCTTTTCTTCTGTTGCCTCAGGGACAGGGGCTGAATAGACTTACTACATCCTGTGGGGGAGCCCATCTGCATCTAAAGAGAGAACAAACAATTTCCCAAATACAAGAAACAAGAGAGCAAGATAAGAGTAAATGGGGTAGGGTTTCAACACAAGCCTTACAAAGGATACACACATGAGGAGAGAGGCATTTGTTTGGCCTTCTTTTCTGTAGCACATCACAAGTGTTTACCTTCCCTAGGAATACTTCCCAAGAGAAGGCTTGTACTTTAAGAGGGATCAGTTTGCACCAGATTTCTCTCGCCAGGAAATTCACCTCCAAAAATTCAGAATGAGTGAGCAAACTAAAGAAAAAGGCACAAGAGAATAAATCGTCAAGGGTTGGGGACCAGATTCTGCTATCAGCTACATTTTGGTCTAAGTGGACCATCTCTAAGGTTGAGATCAAGAGCAATAAGGAAGCACATTCATTTTCCCTCAGACCCCTTCGGAAGCCAAAGTCCCAAGAGAGCCCCGAGTTTGAAAACACACCAACCCTAGCAACAGGTTTGTTTTTAAGGTCTGACAAGGAGTAAAGGTCAGGGAATTTAACATTGAAGGGCAAATCCCCTACCCACAGGTCTTCCTAGAATAACACTTTATTGCCACACCCAACACTAAAGAGGATAAAGTGAAGAAAGGTTTGCAATCCAATCGTTTTCTGCTTCACCATGAATGCTTTTAATGACCCTATGCCACAACCTATCTTCTTCACAAGAAAATCTCCACAGCCATTTCCCTAGGAGGGCTGCATTTTTCTTTAAGATGTTCCGTATACCTAGGCCACCTTGCTCCTTAGGTTTGTAGACTTGTTCCCACTTCACTAAATTATCTCTCTTTTCATCACCAGGTTCCCACAAAAAATCCCTCATTATCTTTTCTAAGTTCCTGGCTATTTTCGCTAGGATCCTAAAGGTGGAGAGGAAATAAGCGGGCTTATTTGCTAGGGTGGATTTTATCAAGGTTATTCTTCCCCCCAAGGAAATATAACTTCTCTTCCACATTGCCAACTTCTTACTGAATCTCTCTAAAACTGATTTCCAGAAGCTTTCAGCTTTCAGGTTCCCCCCAAGGGCATACATAAGTATTCTAGAGGCCTGCTTTTCACTTCACAGCCTAGTAAATCTGCCATGGTTTGGATGTCACCCTCTTCTAAGTTTAATCTAGCTATACAACTTTTTCCCCATTTCACTTTTAGTTTTGAGGCCTGCTGAAACTTATCCACCAAATTTTTCAGATTCCTCAAACTAGGTTCATCAAAGTTCTCACATAAAATGATAGTATCATCTGCAAATTGCAGGTGAGACACCACCACCTCTGATCTGCCAATCCTCCAACCTTTAAACTGATTTTCTTGGTCAGCCTTGATGATTTGTCTACTCGAAACTTCAACAACAAAGGTAAACAAGAAGGGGGATAAGGGGTCACCTTGTCTCAGTCCTCTTTTGGCCGGGAAGAAGTCCTTTGCTACCCCATTTAAAAGGACAAAGAAATGTGCTAAGCTAATACATCCTTTAATCCATGGTCTCCATCTTTCACCTTAACCCATCTTTTCCATGAGACTCATCACTCATCAAGAAAGACCAATCCACCATATCATAGGCTTTCTCTAGGTCCAATTTACAAATCAAGCCTTTGCCACCCTTTTTTTCTTCGCTGCCACACATTCATTTGCCACTAAGATTTGATCCATTATTTGTCTCCCCTCTATAAAAGCTCCTTGGTTCTAAAAAACAATAAAGGGAAAGACAATCTTCAGCCAACCAGCCAGATCTTTTGCAATGATCTTATTTGTGCACCTTATCACATCAATGGAGAAAAGGAACCTCTCAAACTTTGAGCACACTTGACTTTCCTCAAGATTTGACCAGGTGAAAGAGGCTTGTAACAAGGTGGGTTCTCTTAGTTCTAGGGACTCAATCAAGGAGTTGAAGTGTCTCATACTAGTTGTTATGGAATGGTTGGGGTTATTTGTCTCATTTATGTACCTTCTCACATTAAAGTCCCCTCCCAAACACCATGGTCCCTCCCAAAGGCCCCTAACTGCGGCTAGATCTTCCCAGAAGATATCATTTTCTCTATATGAGTTAGGGCCATACACATTGTTTAGCACCCATTCCCTTCCCCATTCTTCCAAATTGTAAGGATACCACCCGAGGCTCCCCAAGATGGGGTCAAGGCCAACTTAGACCCCTACTACTCCAGATACTTCTTATCCATCTTCCATCCAAATCTGAAAGTTTCGTTTCCTGAAGCATGACTATTACTGGTCTCTCTATTTTTATCACATCCTGACGATTCTCCTCTTCTTTGCACTCCCTAACCCTCTTACATTCCAACAAAGAATCTTCATTCCACTCTTTCGTTTCCTGAAAGTTTTGTTTCCCGAAGCATGACTATTACATGCCATTGACAACCACATCTTTGAACAACTCCTTTAAATTTATCAAACCAAGCTCAAAGACAAACCTACTTAGGATTACCTTTACACAATCAACATGGTCACCAACTCACCCTTCCTCTTAACAAAGAGAGTGTGATCAGCATGCCATTGACAACCACATCTTTGAACAGCTCCTTTAAACCTATCAAACCAAGCTCAAGGAGAAACCTACTTAGGATTACCTTTTGGAGAGAATCCTAGGTCCCTTAACTTTTGGAACCCCGTGGTGGCAGGTTCAATAAGAAACTAGCCTCTTAAAAAAGAAACTTCCAGTATGCTTTCTTTCAGTCTTCAAAATAGCTATGCAAGTGGCAAAAAGATTGGAGAAGATGATGAGAGATTTCAGTGGGAATCGGGTGAACATAGAAGATGCCATCTTCTTAAGTTGTAAATTGTGTGCAGGAAAAAAGGATGGGGATTTAGATTTGGTGAAAACTGTCAAAAGGAATAGGTTAGTATTGAAGAAATGGTTGTGGAGATTCCCTCTAGAAGCAAATAAATTGTGGCACTCTATCACCAAAAACATATGCCTCAGGGCATTTTGGGGCACCTCACCTGGACCACTCTTTTTAAAAAACTGATTTATAATATATGAGTCTGGATCATAGTTTCTAAATATATTCTGTATACTTTTTGTTAACATCAATACAGCAAGAATACAATATCAATCATTTCTAGTAACTTATCAGCACAAAAAGAAAACAAAAGCAAAAGAAGAAGGAAGAAGAAAACTAACCTAGCATGGTTAGACGATGAAGAGCAGTTATTGTAGTTGTTATATGCTTCTTTGCAAAATCCAACTTTTTAATGTCACGGCAGATTTCCTGAACCATTGTCTCACTTTGCTCTGCCTTTGTTTTTATCTCTCGGATTTTGTACATGAGTTCCTGAATAGAAAAAAAAAAGTATAACTACCAAATACAATTAAGAAAAATCATAATACTCGATCGAGCATTTAGAAGACTAGGATTTTAATGGGTTCCCATCACTGATTAATAAAACCAAAAAATGAATACTGAAATGATGCCTTCAAAACTAGATTTCATTTGCAATTAGATATTTATATTTGATGATCAATAAAAAATTTTTAGTCATAATTTTGTGCATAAAGAATAAACCTGAACAGCACGTGTTGCTGCAGCAAGATCTTCCTTAGCCTTGGTTCCTGAATTACTCTGAAATGATAAATGATTTACACATCAACTAACTTGAATGACCCAAAAAGAAAAGGAGGGTAATGTCACGATCAGTCACAGGACAAAAATTGTGTTTAAATTTAAAAGCTGGCCAGCTTGTATTGACAGGAAGCTTTTGAAGAAAACAGAAATGGTAAAAGGAAAAAAGAAATGAAACTGAAATAAAGGTCAACTATATTGCAGGTTTCACATATATTTTCTGCATAAAAAGAAAAAAATCCATCAAACCTTTTTCAAAAGAGAAACACTGATATAGAGAATCTTCTTCATGAGAAAGTAGAGCAGAAGTTTGTGTCTCCTCATATTGTGAGGGCCTTTTGATGGAGATTATTAACGAGAGAGAGAGAGAGAGAGAGAGAGAGAGAGAGAGAGAGAGAAACTACATGCACCATGACAAAGAAAAAGGAGGAATTGGAAAGCTATCACTTTAAGTCATGTAGTATATGCATAGAAATGAGAATAAACAGTTCTTATGCATTGCCAATTTGTAGACAAATATGCTTTTACTGCATTCAAGCTTTGCAATACAATGGGTGACTCTAGAGATATGTTAGACATTATGTCAAGATGGTATTCTGTGCCTTATGATATGAAAGGTGAATTGCCGTAAAGATATGTCTTTCTAGCTATAATATAGGCATCTGAAAGAAGAGGATTGCAAGGATTTTTCAGAATCAATCTTAGGCCAAAATGATTTGATTTCTATCAGGGTGGATTGCTGTTTTTTCCTTTCTTTTTTGGTAAAAGGGTAGATTGCTTACTTCACTGCTGATGTTTTCCAAGAGTATAGGAGCATAATTATGAAGTTAATGCCTAGGAAACAAGGTGTTTTCTAGAGGTGTCTCTATACAATGCCATATGTTGCATACATGTTATGTTAGCCACCCTCTTAGGAAGCAAATCAAGGAGGTTTAGGACCAGTATAAAGAAAAGATACTGCAGCAGGAAGCAGAGAAGGGGGGGAAAAGCAAAGTCGCAGTTAGTGACACACAGGTTAACTAATAGCTTGAACTGGAATAATTCTTATGTGGTCTCAGTCAAGGAAAAACCCAACTGGGAGTAGGTGTTGCCGGTTATAGTTTATAAGTTTCATCGATTCTCAGGAGCTACTATCAGAGGTTTCTTCTCTAATCAAGCGATTATCTGACTGATCAAAGAGGTCACCGAGATTACAGCAGCAGTGTTTCCCTCTCAGTGGTGTCTTATGCCATCTCTAACTGGAAACCAATATCCAATGTTTTTTTTATCAGCAAAAAGATTGTTTCATTAATTAAAATATGTGGAGTTAATTACAGACTGATGACCCAATAGTCATCCCCAAGGATTATAACCCAAGTTACAACGAGGCCCAATATAGTTGCTGCTTGCAGCCCCTTGTTTGGCTAAAGTATCTGCTAACCCATTTGCACTCCTCCTGATCCACCTGAAATCAGCATTTATATCCTTTGCTAATCTCTCCCCTTCTCTGAAGATATGCTTGAGGGTCCACGGGACATGTCTATTACATTTTGCCCAAGAGATTACAACTTTTTTGAGTCCCCCCTCCACTTCCACCTGACAAAAACCCAATTGCTTTGCCAATCAGAGGCCCTGTAATAATGCCAATAACTCAGCCTTTGTTGAGTTTGTAATACCAATTGGCCCTGAATATAGAGCCAATATCTTGCATTTTTCATTTCTGATTGCTCCCCCAATTCCTGCCACTCCCGGGTTGCCCATAGAGCTTCCATCAAAATTCAGTTTCACTTTGTTTACCTATGGTGGTTTCCACTCAACTCTTATAGCTTCCTTGCCCCTAGAGGACTGTGCTATTTCTTTCTGTAGAGAACACTGATGTGGGCCCCACGGCTGTGGTCCCCACTGTGTTCGTATGACAGCTTGTTATTTCAGTTTGTTATTTATTTCAGTCTTTTATTTGTTTTATTTGCCATGTAAGTATTAAGGGCAGTTCTGTCCTTTCCTACATGAAGTGAACATAACCTATAAATATTAAGAGAGTGGCGGCGGCAGACTTATTCAATCTGTCCCTCCTTTCAAAACCCTTGTGCACTTCTGCTTCTTCTCCTTTCTTCTTCCTCTTCCTTCTATTTTTCTCAATCCAAAATCAGTTGGGATTCAAGACTGATTGTAGTCTTGATCGACTACTCTTTCCATGCCCTTTGGAGTTTGGATGTCAGTTATAGAGAAAACATGAAAACTATCCAAGGTTTTTATCCACAATGTAACCCTCAGTTTTATGTTGTCAATGACCTCTTCCAAAGTTCTAGATTTTCCAGCGAAGATTATGTTATTTCTTTCCTCCCATACTCCCCAAGCCATAGTCGCTTTGGTAAATTTCCACATAATTCTCCCTCTCTTCTTTGGTTGCCTCAAGAAGTTAGGATTGAAAATGTCTGTCACCTCTTGGGGAAGGTCCCATCTGCAACCAAAGAGAGAATAGAAAATTTTCCAAATACGATGTACAAATGGACAGGAGATCAATAAGTGGGAGAGGGACTCTCCACTATTCCTACAAAGAAAACACATATGAGGAGAGAGGCTAGTGGAAGGCCTCCTTTTCTGCAGCAAGTCGCAAGTATTTACCTTAGCAAGGAAAAGGGTCCAGCAGAAAGCTTGGACTTTTGGTGGGGTTGGTTTGCTCCAAATTTCTTTCACTAGGGGAGCCACCCCTTGGGGCCTAGCAGAAGCAAGATGACTAAAAAAAGAGGAGCAAGAGAAGAGCCCATCTGGGGGGATTACCCAGAATCTAGAATCCTCCAAATTGGGGTCTAAGTAAACTGATTGCAAGGTTCCAATATCCAATGTTATCACAAACCATTTGAAGAAGATGAAGGTTGACCTGGAAATTTGGGATTTGCCATTCAATCTCTGGACACCAGAGGTCTTTTATCAAACAAGCAAGTGTTGTGGCGGCCTTATAGAAATCCATGAACTCACAAAGACATTGACTGGTCTTCGGTGGGAGAGGATTAAAATTGAAGGGAAGTCAGCAGATGCAATCCCTCGAGCACTTCATATCCATTACAAAGGTGATACCTACAAGCATAGTTTTCAAGGCACCTAGGCGATGCTGGGCGACAGTGGGGCACCTAGGCATCGCCTAGGCGATAAAAATTTTATAATATAAAAATCTAACTTTTGGCTAGTTCCCTAGTTTTATATTCCATTCAGCATGTATATTAATTGAAAAAATAGCAATTCTCTTTGTTAAGAACATTAAATTTCCTCTAAAAATGTGGAAAATCATCACATCTAAACGATAAAAATCTTTTACATATATTAATTTAATTATTTTTAAAAATAATACTGCTATAATAAGGATTTAATAGAGAATTTTATGTCAACTAGCAGCTAAAGAAGGTCAACTTTATATGATAAATATTCAATATGGAAAGTAAAATAGAAAAAAACAAGGATGGGGTTTCTGTTTTATTTAATTAGAGAGAGAATAGAAAAAAACAGAACCTCTTTATAATTCTATTCTTTCTTTCCTCTTTCTTTCTTTCTTTCTTTATTTTTCTCTCCTCAAAAACCTTTGATCTTTTAAATTTCAATAGTAAAACATTAAAACAAAGTATATTGATATATAGCATATAATAAAATGTAGTAACACATACATTAGTAAGTAAGATACAACAATATAAATGATATTATAAAAGGCGTCCGCCTTGTCATTTTTGTCGCCTAGGCGGGTGCTTAGTTGCCTAGGCGGGCGCTTAGTCGCCTAGAAGGGCGCCTAGTTGCTAAAAGTCAAGGCATTTGGGTGAGGCACCCAGCCAAGGGTGCCTAGGCGACCTTGACAACTATGCCTACAAGGTTTGGATCACATCTCCAATGGAGGTGAGCTTGTACAGAGGAGACTTCAATGTAAGGGATGATAAGGTGGCAGATGGTTCAACATGCGGACAAGGAAGATTTGCGGGTAAACAACAGATGGAATGTTACACAAAGAAGGAAAGAGAGGACTTGTTGACCAGGAAAGGCACCACAAGCATTTCCTCTTTTTTGGAGTTAAACCAGCCGAAAGATTTTGATCTTACGGCTAAATTTGAATCAAGGTGTCAGAAGGGTAAAGAAAAGCTGGGGGAGAATTTTTGGAATGTTCTTGAAATTCAGTTGCTGTAATTTGGATCAGTTTTTGTTCTTAATTAGAGTTTGTTTTGATGTGTTTGGCGAGGTTCCATCTTGTCACCTATTGGGTTGTAACTCGCTTTTTTTTATTAATGAATTTTCACTTTACTCTTCAAAAAAAATAGAGAGAATCAAAGCTAGTCATAAAAATCAGGACTTCGAGCACTTCTGTAATGCAGTTAAACACTTCATAAATCGGAACTATCACCACCCTGTTCAAGTCTCGAAAGTGTTTGCTAGATTGAAAGGGGGTTTATTTGGGGTTGGGACAGTCAAGAAGGTGAAGATAGTTAAGAAAGTTAGTACGAGGTTCAAAGGAGTTCAGACTGATCATGTTGACGGTGTGAAGTAACCATGGAGGATTCAGTTTCATCCTGCTGGTGGAGTGAACTAATCAAGCATTGCCTAGTGTGATCTTTATTTGAGTTTTCGTTTGTTTTCAGTTGTTCAACACTTCAGCTTTGTGGGGGCTTAGTTGTCTGCCACCTTTGGTCTGTTGTTGTGATTGTTGAAGGTGTGTTAGATGTATGGGTTTGGGTTGTATTTTGAGTCTGGAGTATGTTCTATTTTACAGGATCTAAATCATGTATATGTTAAATGAAGGTAGCCAGGCCTAGCAGAGCTAATGCAGAAATTACAAGATGCCTAGGCCTGAGCAAAAAGATGCAAGAATCTGGGTGAAAACCTTCCAAAAGCATTGCAGTAAGGTCCCTATCAGGAGGATTAATAACCTCTGTATTATAGCAAAATACAATTGCAATAGGAACAGGAAGGAAATACAAGCGAATGCATTTTAGTTCCCAATAATCCTGAGCATCAGAATGTACCAATAAAATCCTGAAAACTAGAGTTGTATAAAGATCTGAAAGGGGGAAGAAAGTCAACTTTTTCTTATGGATAACAAGTAAAAAAGAAAAAGAATTACCTGTTGGCGAACAGCTGCTAATATCCCTGCATCCACACGGCGAATCTCGCTGTGTATTTTTTGCATAAGGGGTTCCACACCAGATAAAGATGCCTCTGGATATTGACGATTCTCCACAATGTCAATATATAAGAAAGTGATAGTTCAGAGAAACAAGAGGAAAAAGATGTGATTGCATAAGTTACTGCTTCATACATATATTTAACCCAAATTATTAAAGAGGAATATTTTTGAATTTGAAACATTATTTGTCCTTTCAATTATATGAGATTGAAAAGAGGATAATTTTGTATACCAATCAAAAAATAGAGATAATTTTGAATTTGCAGCAAGGCAAATCTGCACCTATGAATTTCAAACTAGCTAGCCTTTCTTTTTGATAAATCACTAGCTAGCCTTAAATAAATTAAAAGTTTAAGTTCACGTGTATTTAGGCCCCTTACAAGCTTAATATGGACATGCTTCAGACTAAGGTATTCATTTCACATGCATAGCATGAGCAGTAAACTGATGAACCATCTCTTTGGGCATTAGGACACCAACTGCATAGTTTGGTGCATATTCTATAAATGGATCTGGCATTGTTTATATACTTGTCTGCTTGTACATTTGACATGATTGACCATTTTCTTCAGTTCAAACCTTTTTGGAGGAGCAAAATTGTTTAGGGGTCATTCCACTGTCCCAGAAATGGTAACCTTGTATTTGCATGGCCAATGAAACAGGAGAATATTTGTGAGAAAGGGAATCCACCATGCAAGCTATTTAAATTACATTATTACAACCATTTTAATTCCACAGAATCTTGCCCCTAAAGTTTAAATAAGTCCCTCAGATGGTTGGAGAGGCATTCATTCATTCATTTACATGGACTTCTAATGGCTGCCGCATCCACCCTGGCCAGTGAGGTGTCCTCCTTTGGGTGATGCCATCATTAAATTAAACTTCAATTGGTGCTCCTTAGGTAACCCAAGGCCCTCAAGCTCCAGTCTCATGTTACTAGGCTCACATGGAAGAATTACTTTTATTGGTGATGTCATTAAATTAAAAGTTCATGAGGTGCTCCTTATGTAACCCAAGGCTGTTTCTCTCTCAAGACCTGATCAAATTGGGATTTATATGGTTTGACATAGACCAGATCCTCCCTCTCCACCCCCCCCCCCCCTCTTAAAACCAGATCAGATTTTTTTTATCAGCAGCAACAAAGAGAAGAATTCATTAAAAATTAAAAATTAAGTGAGTTACAACAAGATGTTGTGAAAACAAAAAACAAAAAAAACAAAAAAAGAGCATAGACACTACAGTCTTTCCCCACCACCCTTTTAAATTTGAGCCCAAAACATTTGCTGTCTATTAACCCTTTGCTTAGCCAAACAGTTTGCAGATCTTCGAACCCATCTAACTTGTATCTGCATGTCTCTTGAGAACCATTTGTACCATCTTAATTCATTTCTGAAATTCCACACCACATTCTTTTCATTCATTAACCTGCCAACTACCACCTTTGAATCACCTTCAATCATCAACCTCTCCACCCTTATTTCTTTAGCTTTTTGCACACCAAATACTACTGCCAATGCTTCTACCCTTACTGAATCGCCTTCTCCTATTGGACCTAAATACATAGCACATATGGTTCTGTTCTCATCCCTTACCACCAACACCCATATTCAAAAAGGCCCTAGATTACCCATACTGCTACCATCAAAGTTTAGCTTCGACCATCCTTTGGAGGTGCCCAATTGTCCAACCCTCTTTTTCTTTTCCTTTAGGTTTTTTAGAAGAGGACATACTACTGCTCCCCAATTTCTAAAAGTGATGACGGATAATTTCAATTACAGTGAGATCTGAGAATAGCTCCAAAGTCTTCACCCAATGTGCCACTCTTAAAGTGATGGTTTCAATTAATACCTCCCTACTTCTGTCTTTCTCCTTGGAAATCCTTGCATTCCTTTCTTCCCAAATTGTCCAGATCAAAAGCTGCCCTTGTGAATTTCCACATGATTCTACCCCTTCTTTTTGAGCATCACAAACATGGCAAACGATCTATCCAGTCCAGGAGAATAAGAGGTGGTAAGCAGTCTCACAATTCAATTTGAACATGATACACCAGCCAGGGGACAATAACCAGTAGGGTTTCTTCCCCCACAAAACCATATTCTCCACCCATCTCTTCAGATACAAGCCCTCAATCACGAGTCTCAAGTCATATTCTCCACCCATCTCAAGTCATATGTCTCTTGAGATACAAGCCCTCAACAAGGAAGGCACTAGATGGATTCCATCCACTTGAACCAGGATACATGTGAAAACTAACTTCCTCCAGGAGCTTGTTCTTGGATCAACAAATCTGGACCTGCCATAGGCTTCACCCACAGCTTCAAAAGTTTGGAAAGACCACGCATGGAAAGGAATGCCGTAAACATTAATCCACACCAGGATTGTTGGTCCAACATCTCTCATAGCGCCAACCAACAGATTCCATCTTCCAATCCTCAGATCAGGAGGCCAGCACTGTTTATTTTCTCAAAGCAAAATGTTCTCTGCCTCCTCATTTTTGAAAATGAACAAAAAGAAACCAGCATTCAGTTTCCTCGCTTGGAAAAAACCATTTGGTTTCCACACAGCAACCGCCCACTCCTTCACATTTTCCTCATCTGGATCCAAATTAAATCGTCCCACCTTACTCCTCTTGAGCAAACTCAGTTGGCCATGGTCATACTCACATACACCTCCATATTACCAGCCTCTACGCAAGCTCCATGCATATCTTTAGCCCTCACTAACTTAGGCACCGCCTGATTTAGCACCAAAAAGACAATTTTATGACTTAGGCAAATGGCTTGGCATACAAGCTTGACAAATTAGGTAAAGCAGTACTTTCTATATTGAGACTTCCTTGTCATTGTAAAGTATTAGTTTCATGGTGTAGCCTCCTCTTTGCATGACTCATAATTTCTTCCTAATACAAAATTCAGTATTAAGGAAAAGGGAGAGCAAGTCAAAATGCACAACCAAGTAATTTGCAGTCTGTGATAATAGAATGGCAAAAATGTAGGAAACAGTCTCATGATGAAGAGAAGATAGATCAATTCTCTGCTCATACATAAGGACAAAAATGAAGAGCAACGGATCTAAAGTCTTTTTTTCTTTTTTTTCTTTTCGAATCCTAAAGTCTTCAGTCCTTTGCGGAAGCATGTAGTACATGTTGATACTATGATGAGACACTTCCACCATAAAGACCACTATTAAAGAGACAAAAGAACTCCATATATTGTACGGGAAAA
Source organism: Nelumbo nucifera (assembly GCF_000365185.1). The sequence continues at coordinate 4,248,750 of NW_010729094.1, read as the reverse complement.
ATGAGTTATAGGCAGAAGATGATAAACTTTGAAAAAGGATCTAGAGAATCCTAAACTCCTTCTCAGCCATTTAGAAAGTGTTATAATAAGCTCATGTTCTTGTAACAGCTTATTGTACAAACCAATTTAGTTCAAATAATCAACTGATTGCCAGATTAGTCTTTATTTTTGGGCAAACTGATTGGTCTTCATTATCTATTTGAATTCAAGCAAACTAGCAAGTACACTATGGTTCATTCAGTTATGAGATTTTGTTTGAGCTTCATTTTTTTTCTAGTTTCAGAGTTTTCAATGACAAATGTTTTAAGCACTCATAAGTTAACATGACAGTATTAATAACTCAATAACCCAATTAAGTGGTTGAGAGAGAGAGGGACCTGTTGGGAACATCTGGTTGATGTATTCGAGAGCACTGGACTTGTCCATTGCGATTAGAACTGAAGATCTAGTTTCAATTATTATACCTGCAAGAAAACGAATGAATGAGAGCTTTATCTGGACCCAGTCAAATTTTTACATTTCTTAGTGATCTAGAACTAACAACTAAAACGTAGTTATTGCGACGCAATAATTGCAGATCAAGAAAAGAATAAAAAAAAAATTGTATTAAAACCGTATAGTTAAAAATAAATAGAAAAACAAAATAGAGTCTGAGGTTTCCTGAGATACCAAGAAGAAAGCAGATTCAAATTGAAACGGGACTAATAATGAAGATCTGAGAATGCTTTTCTGCACATCGAATTCAAGAACTTTGATTATAAAATTTACGAACTTAGGAATGAATCATAAACTAAAATTGCGGCCTCTCTCTTTCCTTCTATGAATCCGACTATGGGCGTTGAGAGTGACGACTACGTAAAAGCGCTAACACCCGAGTCGGAAATCAGGACTCAGAATTATTGATAACCAAAATGCATTCTCTTGGGAGCCCAGATCCTCCGAAATCACTCCGGTAGCAGTTTTGCTAGTTTGAGCACCGCCTTGAAGCTCTAATTTGACCGCCTAATTATTGTATGCCATATAGAAGAGATGAAGGGACGTTCTGGATACAACTATAATGAAAGAAAACAAATAATTAGGAGAAAGGAAAAACAGTAAGAAAATGAGTCCAGAAAACAACGAAAAACAAAAGGAATAAGTGAAAAAAAAAATTAAAAAGAAAAAACAGATCCCACTTTCTTCCCCTATCTCTTCTCTTCAACGAACATAAAGCAGGTGCCCTCTTCCTTCTCTCTTTGCAGAAAGTAATAGATTCCGCCCCCTTCACTAATAGGATCCACCTCCTCTCTCTCTATCTGTAGAATTCTGGGATTTTTTAAGTTTTTGATTTCCGAATGGTGAATGCCCACATTGAAAATTGCAGATTTGTGCTGAAGAGAACTCCTAAATTGATAATTTTAACCGGATGAAGCGTAGTAAGCTGGATTTTCCGGTGTCTGCAAGGAAAGCAGGGACTTTAGAAAGGGTAGGGATCTGCTACCAAGTAGATGCTCCCAATACTGCCAATAAAACGTTGTAGCCGTACATTGGGAACATCTGATTCAAGGCAGATGTTCCCATGCGAGTGCGATGGCTGCTTGGGATTGTTGGGAGCGTCAAGTTGGTAGCAGATCTGAACTGGCTAGTGTGCATGAAAAAATAAGGATAAAATACAAACTACCCTATGTTTTATCAAATAAACTAAAACTTACCCTATTCTTTCAATAATAATTTGGAGTATTCTTAACTTTTCGAATAATTGACAAAACCCTCCCTTGCCGTTAATACAACATTACAATCCGTTTTCTCCGGCAAAACGACAGGGTTCACAAGCACGATCGATCTCTTCCTCGAAGAAGAAAACCAAACCGCTGGTTCACCATATCGAGAGAAAGATGAAGGTTTAACTCCAATCCTAACCTGTTCAAGTGCACAAGATTCAGTTAAGACACTGTTAACGGATATATATTGGGTCAGGTCTGAATCGGTTCAGGATTAGGTGGAATTGATTCCGAATCAATAATAATTATGACCCGGAACTGATCCATTGGTTTCAGTCTCCATAACCATAACTGGCTCGATTAGTTTGGGTCCATCGGGTTGGACCCAATTCGTTGACAGCCCTAAATTCAGCCACTACAGAAGCAAACGACCCGTTTAGGATTTAGCCACCACATTGCATATACGACACATAGAACACCTCTCTTGTGGATGCTTTTTGGTTTTTAAAAAGGGATTATTACCATTGGTTTTTGACTTATTTCTGTATGGATCATCATCAAGGCCTTACTATAGGTTCCTATTTATGGGAAGATCTACTGCTCTTCAACCCAATGTTTTCGAAAGCATACCATATTGGAAAAATTAGGAATTTGACCAGTTCCATTTCATCTCAAAACCGTCTTTTGGCCAAAAACCATAGATTTGGTCAGTAAATCATTGATCCGGGCAGTCGAATTGTTTGAAGTGATGATCTAGATAACGATTTTTGGCCTTTTTTATTTTTTTATTTTTTTGTTAGAATGGGTTGTCTGTTCGGTTCGAACAATCTGACTGTTCGACATGAAAACCAGGCCCCTGACTGGTTTGTTGTCCGATTCAGTTTTTAAAAACGTTGCTTCAATCACAAAACGACTTTTAAAAATCAAAATCAGGATTCCATGGGGATGGATTACAAATCTTACCACTTAATTAGAAAATTAGCATAGCAACTATTAGTGTGACATGTTTGGATGCAAACAATTGCCCAGGTTCCATAACCATTCTCTTTAGACCAAATAGTATGGCAATTCTACACAGGGGATTTCCCGATTTAGCAAGGAAATGGGGAGCATGGCTGCCCCATCCATACTCTTATCTTCAATACCACTTATTGCAATGTTTGGTTTACTGGAACTCATTGCATCCTGGTATAGTAGGGAAGGGGGGAAAGGGGGAAAAAGGAAAGAGGAAGTTGAAGAAGAATGAGAGAGAGAGAGAGAGAGACCTCTGGTTTGGATCTAGAGGAAGAAGATGATAAATGGTGCTCCTCTTGACATTATGACTGGGAATATTTGAAAGGGTAGTATTGGGAATCTAATAAAACTATTTATTTTGAACGGTAGGTCACTCATATGGGGCTCCTTGGAGATTTTGAAAAGTCATGGCAAATTTAAGAGAAATATACAAAAGTCATGGTGAGTTTTAGATAATTTCCCAAAAAAATTACAAGGCGCAAGGGTGAAACAAGTGAAGCTTTATTCTATCATCCAAGCATTACAAAAAGCAGCTTATTTTTGCATAAGTATGGATACATATTTAAATAGACTTTGTCGGTCATATCTAATATACAAGCAAAAGGCAAGGAAGAATAACTAGGAAAATAGGAAAAGAGGCATGCGTTGTTGGCAACAATACAAATATATTGGTATCTAAACTGCATTAAGTGCTAAAACAAAAGTTTATTCTAAAGAATGTTCGCAAAGGCTCAGATTGGAAAGAGTACAAATACAAATATGTACAATGTAAATACATACAAAATAGTACAAAATATAAGGTTTTGCACTCTACAAATATGTATTTGTACTCCTTCCAAACTGAGCCAAAACAAATCACAAGTTTCAAAGATGGTCTCGTAGCAATCATATCAAAGTAATTAAGTAAACCTTTCTACTCTCTATTATACACAAATATAGTCCTCATAGCAAAAATTCATCATTATATGTCCATCATAAACATAAATATAGTCCTCAAATCAAAAATTAAAACCATCATAGAAAAATGTATAACAGGTGACATGTCCTTTAAGCCATCCATCACTTGCATGTATGAGAAAATTTGAATTTCAAGTCTTCGACCAATCTCTTCATCACCAAGCATCCACTACTTGCACATTCCTACTCACCATTTGTTGTATAAATAAATCAATTACCCTAAAAAGTTTAAAGTAGAGAACAAAAGAAAATAATAAAGTAGCCATAGGAGAACTTTTTAAGTATTATTACCTTGGGTCCAAAATAGTTGCAATCCCCATGATTTCATGAATCACATTCTAATACTTTTCAAATTTTTGCAACATGTTTTGAGCCATCTTATTAATCACCACACTAGGAGGCCTGAGCCAATAAGACCTCACAAAGCACCTTACTTGTATGCAAACAAGGCACATAAATAAACTTAAAGAAAAACAATAATAATATATAATTTATTATCAAATTTATGAATCAAATTATACACAATGAATAAATTAAAATTAGCAATTTAAATCATATATAATAACAAACTATCACCTATAGATAAAGTCATATTTATGCATGCAATTAATTAAAAAATGAAGAAAGAGAATTAAATTTAAAATATGCCTTAGAATTTGGCTATGTAATATCTAAGAGCTATTAATGAAGTGTGTAGTAATAGCCATAAACCCCCTTTTCTGATTGCTAGATGTCAACATGTCACTAGTTATGGCCACTCTGCTTTCATTTTTCTCAAGCATTTTCATTGTCTTCATTCTTTCAAAGTAATAAATCTTTAAATATCACTCTTTATAGTGTTCTTGGAAGGGCATTTAAATAAAGGCTGAAGAGCATTTGGATATCTCCTCAATCCAACATTCTTCACCCTAGAAAGGGGATATTCATGCATTATGATCATATTTGCAAGTTGTCTCCTTCCAATGTCTTGATCAAATGTATAAGTAATTATCTCTGCTTTGGTGTTGAAGTTGTTTGTTAAAAACCTTCTGCCTTGTATCAACCACTCTATGCCTTGGTCACTTCTTTAAATGCTCATGTAAATGTTTTGTGCCATTCTTTGAAGCTCCCCTAGGTAATTTACTAAAATAATTGCAATTGTCTTCACCATTCATTTTTTTTTTCTTTTTTAAAGTATTCCCACACAACACTTTTAAGTTTCTTACCCTCTAAAGTACAAATACTTTCATTTTCCATTGTCATTTCTTCTATGGATGGATTTGAGCTTTTATTTGGTGTATTTAGTCCAAAGCTAAGCTATCAACCGGTGTTGATGGATTGAAATTATCACTTGGTATAGAATGTTGGGAGCTAACTTTTTGAGACATATCCTACCTATACAATTAACAATGAATAAAAATAAATAATACAAGAACCAAAATAGCATTCATATATATATATAGAGAGAGAGAGAGAGAGAGCCAAGGCTATTTCATGATAAAATTGCTAAAATGAATGTTTAACATAATAAAATTACTAAAATATAACTTTTCAGATTACATAATATTATAATATAATCTGAAATACTTTCACCATTAACCAAATGTCAATAATCCATAGAATCAAGTAACTTACTGTGCCTTAATGAATCATATGCCTAAGAGTGAATTATATGATAGCAAGTTACCAACAAAGATCAAATTTACAAATTCCAACTTTCATGTTTCAAGTATTCAACTATTCATTATTCAAACAAATAAATTTTAATGGCTAATTAAATTAAACATCTATTAGACCGAAAATAAATCTAATGGTTCAAGCAAAACCCAAGATAACTTTAATATGTGGGTCATGCCATTAAAGAAAGCAAGGATTAATCAATCAACAACTGAAATGCCTAAAGTATGCCCAAAATAAAAACACATAAGACAGTTCATGGTTGCATATGTATTTCTCATTTCCAGAACTGAAAGCAAGGATTAATTTCTATAGTTTTTGTTTTAAAAAAAAACATTATTCTAGTGGTTTCAAAATTTGAAATAAAACCAACCTCTTTTCAAAAACATAGTACAAGAATATGCTAGCTTTTCTTTTTTCCTTTTTTTGTTGGGATTTCAAAAATAAATGAAAACAAAAATATGTTGTAGAAGATTCCCAAAATCTTTAAAACAAAATTTTCATTAAAGTTATGCCTGATTTATTTGGAGATTCTTTGCCAAACTCACCTCCCAAATGCAATTTATAATTCAATAAGCATGTTTTGAATGATTTGAGGCCACTAGTGATACTATTTGACTCTTGAAAGAGGGAGTCCATATATACCAATACAAGGTGGATATGGGTTTTGAATGGACTAAAACCTGATAATCCTTAATGGACCTAGCCAAACAACAAATGAACCACTGGTTTTCCGCTCTCTGCACTTTAGGTGACTTTGCAAGACATCAATATACACAAATAGATACAACTAGAATACTCAAAGAATAAGTAAACTAAGAATGAAGTCTATCTTTTTTCTCATTTTAGGTTTTATTTGATTTCATATTATTTATCTTTAATTACTATTTATCTCCTAAATTATATCTAATTTGGTAGAGAGATTTTCTCCTAAATTTTCTCTTATTCTTATTTATCCTCTCCTCCACTTTTCAACTAGACCTATCTAAAAGGGTTTGAATAAAAAAATTTACAAATTATTTTAAGATTATAATAAAATTGTGTAATAACATTAAATATTTATTAAAAACACAAAAAAATATAATATGTTTAACAATATTCATATAATTAATAATTTTACATTTTTATGAAATTCATAACGAAAATTTGTACTAACAAGATAAATTATAATTTTATATATTATTCAATTAAAATTCTATTCAAATGATACAATTTTAAAATTTTAAAATAAAATATTATTTAAAAATTTCAATAACTAAATATTTTAAATAACAAAATACTAAAAGTTGCTAAATAATTATATAACAAAAATATTTAAAATTAAGTAATAACTTTAAAATAAATAAAAATTAATTAAATAAAGCTTTAAAATATTTTACTTATTATTTAAATAACAAAATAGTTCACATAACTAAATTTTAAATGCTTAAAATAAGGAAATCATGTAATAAATTTAAAATATTTCTTAAAAGTAGAAAAATAATTATAATGGTTTCCATAACGTTTTAATTAATACTAATTTTAAATTTTAAAATATTAATAACGAAACTATGTAATAATGGAATAGATTTTAATCTTATGGATTATTAAGTTCAATAAATAATTAGTATTTAGAAAATTTAAATAATGGTATTATTTAAATAAATAAATAATTTTTAAATATTTTCAATAAATAAATCATATTTTCAATATTATTTAAAAACAAAAAAGATAGATTAAATAACGAAATTATGTAATGACTCTAAAAATTTTATCAAAACGCAAAAATATTATTGAAATCATGAAAATAGATTAAATAATTTTGATGTATTGAAACTTACAAATAACAAAAATATGTAATAACTTTCAAAATAATATTTTTAATAGATATTAAAAACATAATAATAATTACAATTATTAATGTACTAACTATAAAAATTATTTCACTTATCAATTAATAATTCAATGAACTAACTTTCCGAAAATTTAATATTTATTAATAATAATTTTGAAATCTTAATCTATATTTATATATGATAAAATTCATATTTATTGAATTTTCAATAATTATTTATTATATTTTGTGATAAATATATTTTCAATAATTATTTATAAATCTATTTCTATTTTTTACTTAATAGAAATTTTTTCAATAATTATTGGAGAATAAAATAATGTTATTGGACTTTTCAAATTTCATTTATTGTACTTATTGTATTTATTTTATTTTTATTGTATATTTATTTTTAGTAATTATGTAAATTACCATTACAATTTATTGATTACTATTGATTAGAGATCAAACTCTTATTGAAGATTACACTATTTATTGACTAATTTAATCTATTTTCAGTATTTATTGTATTTTTGTAGTTATTGTATTCATTGAATTTTTATTAGTTATTTATTATATTATCATTCTAAATTTATTTTCAATAATTGTGTGTTTCCGTTATCAATTTTCAATAATTATTGGAGATTAAACTATTGTTATTTATTAAAGATTACTATTAATTTAGCTAAAATTAGGAGTATTCACGAATCGGTTCGGTTCGGTTGTCGGTTGTTTGACCAATAAAATCGACTTGGTTGGGTTGGGGATTTGGTCACTCAAAACCAACTGACCATTAGGGAAAATCGGCCAACTCGGGTTGTATCAGTTTGGGTCAATTTTTGGTTTGGTTGATCGGTTCAAAAGATTAAAACTTAAAAATTAAATTTAAATTAAAAAAATTGAACGATATTACTAAAAGATAAACTACAAAATTTTAAATTTACAATATAACACATTTTACACTAAGAAAATATGGGAATTTTCCCACTTTCCCTTATTAAAATATGGTGGGTTCAATTCGGTTTTCATTTTACAAATGGCCAAACTGAAACTGAACCAAAGTCAACCGAAAATACTAGCAAACCAACTCGGGTCAAGTTGGGCTGGGTTGGTAGGTTTCATTGATTTGATGAACAGCCCTAACTGAAATTAATTATTGTTATTTTTATATTATAAAAAATATTAAAAATAATATATAAAATATAAAAAAATATTAATTATTTAAAAAGTTAAAATATAAAACAATTGTCTAATTTTATGTTTTTCTATTATTTATCCACTTAACAAAGCTCATACATGGCATAAGTCATCGCTAGTTATTCACTAATTCAGCACATGGTCGTATCACCATTATTGCTTTTACTTCTAAAAGCAAAATCAAGATAATGGATGTTTCAAGTATGTTCAAGTTAATATTAATAAGCATTTTCTTTTTTATTTTTTAAATGAATATCCTAGTTTCAGTTTATATGAATAGTAAATACCCTTGTTTTTTCTTTTTTTTTTTTAAATTTTTGTGACGGTTGATATTTGTAGCTTGTCAGGCACTCACACAATGAAGAAAACCCAGAGAAATGTCAGCCCAGGCTATTCCAAATTAAAAGTTAGAGAAGGATGGTCTGGGAACTGGTTGTTATTCTAATGGAAGGGATGATTGCTTATGATGCAGAAGCTGATAGATGGCATCCTTTGCCTCAACTCCCAAGTGCTAGTGCTAATTGGCACCACTATGAGTTTTCATGTGTAAGGGCTTGTTTGTTTGCTCTGAAGTCTAACATCTAAAAGTGTAATGATTACATTAAGAAGTATATTGGTATTGGTGAACTTTTCTTTCCTCTAAACTCTGAATGCAGAGAATGTTGTTTTGAATCCTGAATTCTGAATTCTGTAAACTATCAAATATTCATTTTGGCCCCATATATAAGAGTTTTTGTATGTCTTTTTGGGGGTATCATTGGAAAATTAACAAAAAGTTGTATGATTGCACTTTAAGAGATAAGAGATAAGAGGAAATGAACAACCAATTTTTTCTTAAAGTTAAAAAATTCCTCATAAGAGATAAAAGTTAAGAGGAAACGAACAAACCCTAAGTCAGTAAGTGCTTTTTATCTCTTTGGAAATGGAGTAGAGGAATAGGCTAGCCAGTATCAAATGTGAGACAACAGATAGAGCTAAAGGATCTCTTTGGCAAAAATCTGAAGAGAATCTGAAAATAGTAAAAAATAAATAAATAAATAAAAATTAACTTATAGTAGAACTGCAGAACCAGAACACTTGATGACTAGAATGTTGGCTTGAACGTTGAATCTTCGATCTTCAAGTTCAAGAATCTCTTCGGTACTTAGGGTCTATTTGGTTTGCAGGAATAAAGGTCTGGAATCGGAATCATAATGGGCCATTCCGATTCCAACTGTTTGGTTGGGCGGAATCGGAATCCCATTCCCATTCCTGCTGGAATGGGATTCCCCCATTTGAGGGAATGACCATTCCTTGCCCCTCCCTTGGGAATGAAATCCCATTCCTACTGATTTTAATTCTCATTCCCATTTCTGTCCAAACCAAACAGACTATGGGAATGGACCATTCTGATTCCAATTCCAGAAGATTTTGATTCCGATTCTAACTACGAACCAAATGGACCCTTAGTACTTTATAGAATTGTAGTTTGGAGGTCAGTCGATGGAGAGTCTCTCAATCCAGTTACCGCCATAGGTTTTTTTATGTGTTTTGACTTTTGAGTTTCCATTCTTTTTGACAGTTTTGCCCCTTTCAAAGTTTCAAACTTAAAAGTTAAACCAAGGGGCCAAAATATATATTGGACTTGGACTTAGACATTGAACATTCCAACGTCCAATTTCCAATTTCCAACTTTCAAGTATGGGCATTCCAGCTTCCAACTTCCAATTCTGTAATTTGTTAATCTGTTTATCGTCAAAGTTCAAACAATATTACAAAGACTCAAAAAAGTTCACATTTTGAAAATGAAAAGACCAAAAGCCCCAAAAAGGTAGGTTTGGGTAATTAGATCAATAGGACTTGGTTAAGTCTCAACTCTTAACACCCACGAAGGGTTGAACTAAATTCCTCTTTTTGTTTTAATTCTTATGAAATCCTAGTTCTAACATCTTTATGTTTTCAAAAGATAAAGGATATATCAGTCATTTGCCTATCTATATATTATAATATATATATAATTTTATCAAGTAACTCTGTTATATATTACGGGATTTTATCCTGGCAACTGGGTAGGGTATCCATGAAAATTTTCATTCTCAAACCACATCGTTATACAAGTGGAATGTGATGTCCCTCTTAAAGTTTGAAAAACATATAAGACATTTATTTCTTATAGTGGCCCAAAAAGTGATGTTCTATCACCCGTTAGAGCGATTTTATTTCTTAATTCTGATAAAACATATAAGATATATTTATTAGGATTTGACTATAATACCAGAAGAAGTTATAACCAATCAACCAGTATCATATAAGTGGAAATGAATTATATGCATTCTATTAAAATTCATGGGCTCTCTTTTATAAAATTAGGGGGGTTGATTAGTCAAAACTCTTATAGTATAATGTCTTTTGGCATCATATATTTTCTCATACTTGATAATATATACACACTTGCATGGCCTATTGGGTATTGGATAACTTAAGGAAAAAGGACAAAACCCAAACCCATTCCAAAACCCTATAGGGATTTAATCTAAAATCCAAACCTTGTAGTGTTTTGATAAATTGGTCTTATTAGAGTTGGGATGGATCGGGTATCCATTATCCAAAAATTCCCACAAAATCACTAATTTGCCATCCCTTATTTGATACTAACTACTTAATATTTAACATTTCAAATTGAGTTTGAATTCAAACAAATAGTCAAATAGATATCATTAGCAATCATGTTTTTATCAATAAAATTTAAAATTATCTATAAACAAAATAAAATTCATACACAAGTAAAATCACCTAAAAATAATTCCTTGAATTGGACTTGAACTTGACTAGACCAATCGAGTGCTTCGGCAAATAGACACCGTTTGCAATCCCAAATCCTTAAAACATTAATTTAAAGCCCACTTAAATACATAAATAATTACATGAATATTTTTTTAAATTAATTGATAAACATTAAAATTCATAGACAATTCACCTAAAGATATTGCTTGGATTGGACTTTAATTTGCCCAAACCAATTAGTCTTAATATGAATTTTGAAAATAGTTACCATTTGCTTTTTGCAATCTTAAATCTTAATTACATTATTTTAAAATCGATTAAATTTATAAATAAGTATATTAATAAAATTTTAAAATTACCAATAAAATTTTAAATTTCATAAACAAGTAACTCACCTAACTTGAACTTGATGATTTGGTTTATTAATTATCAAGTAACTCCAATTTTGATATATCCATTCTCAAAAAAATAAATAATATATATCATAAGCTACTTTCGTGCCTTGTATAGCTTTTTAGAGGGGTAAGGATTCTATGTCCCCCTGTAGACACCCCATTTTTGCGCTCTTCAGTCTTTCTACAACATTTTGAGCTTCAAAGCATGCTTTAAGCAACCTCTTAGCCGACTTGGGGGCAACTTTGGAATTTTACAAAAGTAGGGGTCTATAGGATCCAAGACCATAGGTACGTAGAGCTCGAAAATCTAATTTTGATGACACTAAGATCACACAAATCCAACATCATTTACCCCTTCATCTTAAGACCCAAATACTGATCCGAATGATTTTGATGTTGAACCACATTTCATGTCAAATAATAAATCCAAAAGCATAGGTACATAGAACCCAAAACTCTAAATCCAACAATACCAAGATCACCTGGATCCAACCCCATTTGCCCCTTCATCTTAAGACTTAAAAGCTGGAACCGATCCTGATTGTCTGATTCGAGTCATTTTGATCATGAACCTCATTTCACAATAAATTATAAATCCAAAATCATAGGTATGTAGAACCCAAAAATACAAATCCGATGACACCAAGATTGTCCAAATCAGACACCATTTACACCCCTTCATCTCAAGACCCGAAGCTTGAACTGATATTGATCATTCGATTGGGATCATTTTTTATCTTGAACCATGACCCACATTAAATCAAAAATCAAACATTGCAGATTAATAGAGCTCGAAATTCAATGTCCAATGATACCAAGGTCATCCAATTCCAACATTGTTAACCCCTCCATCTTGAGACCCGAAGCTAGACTCGATTTGGGCCCTTTGTTTGAAATCTTCTTAACTATAACTTCGAACCTAAGAACCCTCACAACCAGATCTTTCTCCTAACCTCTACAACTATCTTAAAATCTAAAATTTGACTAGTTAAGGAACCTTCAATCAATCAAGTCAATCACCTAAACATGGAGTGTTCAATTTAAACAACTTATACCACTAATTGTCTCCATTAACTAAAAGGATCTCTCCCAAAGCTGTCATGACATCCCCTTCCCTTATTTAACTCCCTTCCAAAAAACCCTTTAAACCTTATCCATCGATCTCCATAGTCTCCCAACCTCAACCCCCCATTCCCTTCTACATTCCTCTCCAAAAATCTATAAACATCCCTCTTTCTCATACACAAGGTTACACATTCTAACATAGAGTGAGAGAACTCTACCCCAAAGCAATACTCCCTTCATGTCCAAAGCAATCCTATCCTTCCCTCACCATGTCCAAGCTCATGACAATACCTCCCTACATGTCCAAGGACTTCCCCAAGCCTTCTATACCATTGTTGCAATTCTTAACAACATTGTCTTCACTCATAAGTCTTCATAATCCCCCTCCTCCCACACATCCTAGGTTTTTATATAGGAATGTTTTCCACCACTATAGCACCCTTCCACTTCACCCACAAACTGAGAAAACCCAATAGTCGCCCGAAAACCCATCATAGAGCTTAAGAGACATGGTTAAACTTGCTTGAATTCGGTGATTGCTAAAGGGAAGGGAGATCCATCATATGGATGGCCGAACCATATAGGGTGGATGGGCGAAATTTCAAAAAATTTATTTCTCCCTTCCGGGAATCGTATTCCCAGTTTTAGAAAAATTGCATTTTTCAAGGGTAGTTCTTGAAACAAACTAGACTAGATTTGGAACCAAAATAAAGGGAAGGCTATACTTGATAAGGAATCCACAAACATAGCTCTCAAAGTAGGTGTTCACACCCAAAGAGTGTACCAAATGCTGCCTCCACTTAAGATGGCACAGCTCAAGATGAAGTAGGATCAGCAATGCAGTCCTTCAACAAGAATTGCAATCCTTTAGCAAGGATCAAGCAAGGGAGGTGAGCATGAATTCAGTTCTGATTTTCTTGCAAAAATCAAAATCAAGATCCAATCTTAAGCTATCCAAGAATGGAGATCGAACATGGGATATGGCGGCAAGAGCAGAAGGAGAGGGAGAACTGAAAACAGTGTGTAACCTTTTTGCAGTTCGCCCTCCTCTATTTAAATAGATCTTAAAGAGTTTATCTCCTAATCTGATTAGGAGATTCCTAATCCAAATCTTTATTTGGATTTGACTCTTTAAGTGGATAAGACTTATCCTCCTATCCTTACCTGCTGATCCAAACCCATATTTGAACCCAAATTCACCCATATTGATTAATCATATTAATCTTTGGCCCTAGGCCCATTAAGTAAGTTCGCTTGCCTCCCCTTTCAATAGCTAGCTAGCTTGGCTCTCTTTGTATGGCGTAGGACCCTAACATTGATCTTCACAAAAGCCATATGGGTTCAGCCTAGCCTCTGTTACAAGACCTGACCAAATTCACTATTGAACACAGTAAACCCTTGAGCCCATCAGTATGGACTTTTAACATGCCCAACATTTATACTAAATGGTCATTGAATCTAGCCACCTTATGAAGGCCCAAGTACTATGGTCTTAAGTGAGATTAGCCCATCAGGTATAAAAGCCTTAAATGGTCTTAAATTTAACCTCTCAACCTATAATGATCAAACACTGCCCGATAAGAGTGGATCTCTCCATCGGCTGCAAGGTACAGTGTTGCACTCTCTACTCGGATGGATCCCAAGAATTAAAACCTTTGCAAACCTTTTTCATAAAACATAATATAGGTATATATAAATATATTTTGCAAAACAAATCTCAAACAAGTTTGAAATCAACTACCGGTAGTTTAGGTTTCCATCAGAAAGAGTGCTATCCCCAATCATTCACTTTGTCCGACAAAGGGGCTGATTCCGTCACTATGATCACCCATTCAGGTGAATTCTCAGCCTGTCCCAACATACCCAGGTTTTGACCCCCGTTAGGGATCTCACTGATTGACATATCAAAGACAGCCCAATCCAACACCTAGTGTAGTACCATAACTGAGTCTAGGGGTTAGGTGTAACTTTTCAGTTTTGCCCATTAGTCTCCAAGGTCCAGAGTATAATTAGAAATTGGTCTGGTTCAGTGTTTCCAACAAACACACGCTACATGTGCTTCGGGTCTAACTTTGAAAGTTGAGATAAGCCACCCCAATCGACTTGGCAACACATTAGTGTTAGCCTTGGCAGGATAAACCTCCCCAGGTCTATCCAAAGGCTGAGAACATTCTAAACTAACACGAGTTTCATAAGTGTCAAGTTTAAGGATAATTACAAAGAAACATAGTAGATATAATATGAATCAATTATGTACTTTTATTCATTTACAATAAATATCAAATGTACATCAATCTGATTGGAGATAAGGGCATACACTGTCTAACAATTACTACATAATAACAAAAAACTTCCAACAATGATTTATTTATTTCTATGGGCTACATATCTTGAACCTTGGGAGTGTCAAAATGTCTAGGAGCAAAGGAAATTATTTAAAGGGTTTTTGTTATTAAGTTGCATGAGTTTCAACGAGAACTAGTTAAAATTTCAAAAGCAGTAAAGTATATCACGTAAGTCAACTTTGCTTATTTATTCTGCTTAGGAGGTATGGTATCTTTTTTAAGTTTTTCCTTTTTTTTTATGATTCTAATTTCTTTCACTTTATTTTAATTTAAGCAATTTGGCTTTCTGTTTTAGAAGTAGTCTAGTAGGATGGGATCATTAGCCATCCGGTGATAAACATATCTCCATTAGACTAATGTTGCAAATGCTTATCTTGCATTCAACTTTACATGCCTAGAATCATAAATGGGTCGACTAGTTTCTTTTTTTTTTTATGTATTTTGTTTTGTTTTTATCTCAATGTTTTAGATCCATTCATCATCACGTATTTAGCTTCTTATCTCATGTATGGTCAAGTTGGATAAATGTGTGGCATTTTTTTAGTGCTATTAAGTGGTTAAATAGGTTCTCTCGGTGCTCTTTAAATAGTGGTCACTTCACAACATTTTGGCTTATTTGTTAGCTTGAATCATCCTTATTATTATTGTTGTTGTTTTTGTTCTTGTTTCAGCTATGCTATAGTATTTGTCTTTTAGTTCACCTATCTTATCATAATGTGCTTTATCTTTTTATTGGACACCATCTCTTACTTTAATTTTTTTTTAACTTCCCAATTCAATTAAGTTCTTGGCTTTACTAAAATCAGCATCCATTAGGTTAGGAAATTGTCATCTTTTTGAGCACTTATTTATTTATTTATTTTTTCTTTTCTTAGTAGACTTCAAACTCCACTATTTTCTATTTTTAGCAAATGACCTATTTCATTTTTGTATGCCTCAATTCCCTTTTCAAATTAAAAGAAAATGTATTTCTTCTTCCTCCTCTCAAGTAGGCCTTTTCTTAGGTCCTTGGATGCACTAATCATATCAGTAGTTAAAAGTCTTCCTCATCTTGTACATTAACACCGGGTTAAGTTTGGATTTTGGGTGCATTCATAGTCAGAATATTCGGCCTACCTCTTCACATATTATTCATATTTTTTAGTATTAATATCTCTAGGTTTCTACTTGTAGCTTTGCATCATAGAATTAGTATCATTAGAGTCCCATTCACTTTTGCCTTTGTCTTCCTACCTCTTTCTCATCTATTGTGATAGTTGTAGTTTGTTTTTTTCTTTCTAGTTTAAATCGTTAATTCAATCTTTTTCTCATTGTTTAGCATTCCATTAGCACTTATTCTCATTTTAATTGTTAGATTGTTGTATTTTTGTTTATCTTGTCAATTTGGTTTAGTGCTTACTACTCTCTTGAACCCAAAAATTATAAAAATTTTCCTTGGAACTTTGGTAAAGTAATGGCCAGTTTAACTAGGCGAGTATGGGGTGCTTAACACCTACCAACATTGTACCTTGGTCCCCAAAAATCACTTATCTCCCTTGGGCTAATTAGTCACCAAGAAAACCATAATTTTTCTTGTAAAAATCCTGGGTTTTCCTGAATTCCCATTTCTAAAACTTCAGGTGGCGACTCCCTACTCCATCCATATTTCGTCCTCCCTCCGGGTTGGGTAGCTACACTCCCTCAAAGGTCTTTGTTTATATATTAATAAAATTTATGGTGCCCCCCTCCACCAGGAGTAAAGTTTAGGGTATATTTTAACCTCAATTAGAATAAATACCATCCAATTAGGGCCAGGTGGATAAATACCACCCTTGCCCCATCCTCAATTGAACCTAGTCAATAGTCAAAAAACTGGCCTTGACTAGGACAGGGCCCTAACTGGGGTGGGTCAGGTTGCCATCCCTAATATTTATAGGGGCTTGGCCAACTCCAACCCACGTCCTCTCCCTAAGCACATTACTTGAAAATTTTCACTAAATCATTTATATTTCTCATGTGCCAACAAAACCTTTACAACTAGTTGGACTTCTTAGGTGTCAAAAAGACCTTTATAATAGTAGGGATGCAAATGAATCGAATCATGGTTCATTGTCAGATTTGGATATCCCTATTTCGGATTTTTGGATTTTTAGATGGATTTGGATCACACCCTATCTGATCCGATATATATGTTCTATATATGTGTGTGTTATTTATTTATTTATAAATATGTTATTTATATTGCACTTTTGTAAATTTTTGATAGGGCAAATTTCTTAAACTACCCCTACTATTTAGTTAATTAAAAAATTGTGCCCTTATTGTTTAACTATTATCTTGCACCACTCCTACTGTTTCTAACAATTGACTAACTCTACCCCTGTCATTAGCGTCCTTTAATATTTTGTCAAAATCCATACACATGTGACACCATGTGACGTTTAATTTTTTAAAACCCAATATTACCCCCGTCCCCTTCCTCTTGATGCAACGACAGAACATCAACACCCCCTTCCTCCTCCGACCTCTCTCTCTCTCTTCCCTCTATCTTTCTTTTTCTTCCTTTTCTCTTTCTTCTCTTTCTAAAATAAGACACTGATCTGAAATGTTATTAAACTAGACATAGTTTGAATGTGGAAAGTCGAGATTTGTTGATCAACGTTGAGGGAATAAATACCTAGACTATCATTCGTCACCACTATGGACTTTGTAGGATTAGATTTGAGGATTGATTGAAGGAAAGGGGGAAGGCAATACAGGTTTGCCACTACAACTTGCGGTGACAAAGAAAGGGTAGAGAAAGAGAAAATGAGAGAGAGAGAGAGAGGGAGAGAGTGAAGAAGGGGATCAAAAGAACGAGAGAGGGAATGAGGGAGAAAGAAAGAGACCTTTCAAGAGAGGAAGATAAAACGTGGGAGCTTCTAAAACTCCTTTGTCGTCACCTTCTTTTGAGTTTCAAATTTCAAGGTTTAAATCAATATAGTCCCATCTGATTCTTTGTTGTGACCTTCTTCAAGGTTTTAAATTGAGATTCATCATTCATGATGCAGTGATGTTCAGACGTCATAGCTTCTAAAACATGCAATTGATTCTGAGAAAAAGGGCTTCCTCAAATCCAATCACAATGAGTCAATCACCTATTCAACAAAACTATTCTATCGATTCTTCTTTATCTCTGCTTTTCCTATCTAGAGAAGTCTATTCTTATAGAGAGTTCACAACCGATGAGATTAGAGTGGCAACTGATGGGATCAGTGGTGATGACATCATCGAATAGCTTAAACTGCACTTACCACCACTGAGATGGTAATCACTTTTTTACTATAAGAGATTAATGTGATAGCAACGACAGAGTAAAAAAATAAGAGGGTAAGAGAGAGAGAGAGAGAGAGAGAGGAGGGGTGGGCTGGATGGGTAGTTGGATTCCAAAATCCATCTTCATATCCAATTCTGACTCCATCTTCTACGACACCACCTTTGCATAAGTCTAGCGAGTTGTCCATTTGGTTGCTTCAATGGACAATGATCACCCACTTAACTAGTATTCTAAATTGCTCCAACATACCTAGGTATCTATCTAACCTTAAGAGGATCTCATTGGTTGGCATCCCAAAATCAACTTTGTCTTAAACATAATGCAATGTCATTATCAAGTCCAAGGTAAGTACAACCTTCTAGTTTTGCCCGTATATCTCCAAGGTTGAGGGAACAATTGGAAATTGGTCCATGTTCAATGTTTCTTACAAGCACCCACTAATTGTACTTAGGGTTTAACACAATCCAATTGAGATAAGTCGCTCCACCATTTCAGTAGTACATCAAGGTTGTTAGCCTTGTCAACATAAACTCTCCAAGTTTATCCAATGGTTAAGAAATTTCTAAACTAATATAAGTTTCATACATGTCCAGTTTAAGAGGTAATTCACATAAACATACCAATCACAAACATAAAACAATAATGAACTAATTTTAAACATCATTTTGATGTAGTTAAGGGCATATACTATCTAGCAACTCCCACTTGCACTTATGTCCAATCAAATACAAGTCATAGTGCTATACTATTCCCATGCCTATCAAATTCTTTTATTTAAGTGGCTTAGTCAATGGGTCTACCGCATTATTCGTTGATGCCACTTTCTAAATATGAATATCTCCTCTCTCAACTATTTCCCACAGAATATGGTATTTTCTCTCTATGTGCTTAGACTTTGAGTGAGCTCCTAGGCCCTTGGCTTAAGCAATGGCTCCAATATTTTCACACAACAATGGAATGGGTAAAATGTTGTAAGATATAACTCCTAATTGTTGGATGAATTTCTTCATCCAAACCGCTTCCTTAGCAGCCTAACTTTAACACCAGCTTGATCTAACTGGTGGAATGGATTGTCGATTACTAAATAGTATATTCATCCATTTTCATTCTACATTTTCAGACACTAAGGAGTAGCTTTTGTAGTTTGGTTGGATGTGGGAAGAGTAGTGAGCTTGTTCCACTAACACATTGGTCTTGAAATTAGGATTAGTTCTCATTATTTATTTATATTATTTTTCTTTCTTTCATGTTTTAATGGAACCATTCTTTGAAGTTAATTATTGGTTGAATAGGGATTTTGATCCCACATATTAACATGAAGTGTTTTGGGCATATTTGATGTAGGAATATTCAAAATATTTTAATAACTTTATTTTGAGATAATTAAAATTATTTTACAAATATCCAATTGTGACTTTAAGTAGGACAACCTTACATGTTCTTTGAACATGCGGTGTTGTCATATCTTGACTTAGGTTTAGGGCATGATAATTGCTTTGGCATTGATGTACTTCTCGATGTGAAGGAGGAGGTTGGCCATGTCCTATAGTGGCTTGTCACTAAGGAGAAGCTGAACTCCTAGTTCCTTATGCCATTTGTGAGAGCAACCACTACAAGGGAGGGGGTCGAGGTCCCTTACTTTTAGGGCCTTAGTGTTAAACCTTTTGATGTACTCCCTTAGTGGTTCATACCTCTTCTACTAGACCACAATTTGTGATGTTGAGGTCATCTTGTACTTCCTATTGCTAATGAAGTGGTTCATGAACTTAGTGCATTGGCCATGATCTGATTGGTTGGTCAGTAACCTATAAAACCATTGTTTTGCTATGTTTGTAAATGTAGATTAGAAGGCCCTATAGGTGATTGGCTAATGGTATCCATTGAGGAGCATGAGGGCTCTAAATTTCTCTAGATGGTCTACAAGTCCTCATGTGTCGCCTATGGATAACATCTTGAGGTTGGCCAAGAGCAACTTGTCTCGAATGTACGTGGTGAGGAAAGGGTCATTTGATAATTATTGTTTGAGGTTGAGTAGCATCTCTCTTTCTTCCTTAATGGTTAAAATCTAAGCTTGCATGTCTTTGAGCTTCTCATTGACATTTGGTTTCCAAGTCAATTTTGGGGATAGGTTGTGCACATATGTAATCAAGTTGAACATGGTCCTAGACTACCAAAGGGAGTTCGTTTTGAATGGTCCCCCTTTTGGTGGGTCCGAGCATCATCCTATCTAAAGGAAGGGGTAATCCATCATCTGGATGGCCAAACTATGCTAGATGGTTGGGTGAAATTGAAAAAATTTTCTTTTTACCCTTTTAGGAATCATATTCCAAGTTTTAAAAAAATTGCATATTTCAAGGATTTTTCTTGCACCGAACCGGACCAGATTTGAAACCAAAAATAAGGAAGAAGTATACTTAATGCGGAATCCACAAGTGTAATTCCCAAAGTGGTAGTTCACTCCCAAAGAGTGTACCAAAACCTGCTTCCACTTAAAATGACACAGTTTGAATTGAAGTTGGTTTAGCAATGCAGTTTTTAGCAAAAGTGTGACCCAACACCTTGGATCGAACAAGGGAGGTGAGCATGAATTTTCTCTATACTTTTCTTACAAAAATCAGAAAAGGAACTGATCAATATCAATCCAAGAAGTGGAGGTCAAATTAGGGTTTTTGGGGCGGTAAGAACAGAGAGAAAGAGTTAATAGCAAAGTGATTTAGAGCAGATTGAACTATCCATTCTTAAACCTTAAGGATCACTACTCCTAAAGAAATTAGGAGGTTCATAATCCAAATTTTTATTTGGATTTGGACTCTTTAAGTGGACAAGACTTATCCTCTTATCCGAATGGCCGATCTAGACCCAAATCCAAACCCATATTTGCCCAAGTCACATGACTGCTTAAGCTGTCATGTGACCACTTGATTAATCCAATTAATCTTGGGCTTTAGGACCATTAAGCAAGTGGATCACATCCCTACGTAGTTGCTGGCCCATTTGGTTCTCTTTGTAGGACCCCAACAATTACCTTACATAAGCCCATATGGGTTCAACCTACCCTTTGTTAAAAGGCTTGTTCGAATTCACTATCAAGTACAGTGAACCCCTGAGTCCATCAGTATGGGCTCTTAATGAGCCCAACATTTACATTAATTGATCATTGAGTCCAGTCATCCTATGAAGGCCCAAGGACAATGGACTTAAGTAGGATATAGCCCATCAGGTAATTAGCCTTAAATGGTCTTTTACACTTAACATCTTAGTCCTTAATGATCAACCACTGCCCGACAAGAAAAGACCTCTCCCCTAGCTACAAGGTGTAGTGTTGCACTCTCTGCTCGGATGGGTCATGGGATTTAAAACCTTTTGCAAACCATTTTCTTAAAATCATATAAATATATTTTGCAAAACAAATTTCAAACACGGTTGAAATCGACTGTCAGTAGTTTTGGTTTCCATTAGAGAGAGTGCAGTTCCGATCATTCACTTTGTCTGGCAAAGGGGCTAATCCTATCACTACGATCACCCACTCGAGTGAATTCTAAAACTGCCCCAACATACCTATGTTTTGACCCCCAAAGGATCTCACTGATTGGCATATCAAAGATATCCCAATCTGACACCCAGTGCAGTACCATATTCGATTATAGGGTTATATGTAACTTTCTAGTTTTGTCCACTAGTCTCCAAGGTCTAGTGCATAACTGAAAATTGGTTTGGGTTCAGTGTTTCAAACAAACACACATTGTATGTGCTTTGGATTCAACCCTGACAGCTAAGACAAGCCGCCCCAACCTTCTTGGTAGGACATTAGTGTCAACCTTGGCAGGAAAAACTTCCCTGTCTATCCAACGGCTGAGAACATTCTAAACTAACACGAGTCTCATAAATGTCTAGTTTAAGGGTAATTACATAGAAACACACCAATTATAGCATGAAACAATGATGTACTTTTGTTTATATACAATAAAAGGATATGCACATCAATCTGATTGGAGGTAAGGGCATACACTGTCTAACACTACCGTTGTTGCAACCATGGGGTTGCTACTTGTTTTGGCCACCTAGGCAATGGACTTGGTTTCCTTTGGACCAGGGGGAATCATTTTGGGGTTGGCAATCAAAGTGATTAAGCTGGTTGGTCCAGGGTTCAGATCTCAACCTTGCTATCAGGATGCTCTATAGTCATGATCCAATAAGGCAAGGAGATCTTTCACTCAATGCTAGAGGCTTTGGAACTACTCTTGCATAATAGGTTGATTCTCCTGTGTTGGTTATGGGGGTTTGGCTATGGTTAGATTTTTTGGTCATTTCTTTATGACTGTGGAGACCTACTGAGAGAGGGAGAGTGCTTGTGGATCACTGTTGGCATTGATGTGTCTTTGGCAAATGTTCATCAAGCTTTTCTGATTGTTTCCTATAAATGGCACTAACTTGTTGCAATTCAAAACTAGGTAATAAATGGGGGAATGAGATCAAGAATCAAGCAAGCCAAGGAGAGAGTGAATGATCTAAGCTATTTCTAAAGGCACTTGCAAGAAAGATAGAGTCTTAAGGTGTGTTGCTAGGGGAAAACTCTATGATGCTTAAGTTAATAAATGGACAAAGAAACATCAGACTGAGCTAAGGAGGTTGGATCAATGAGGAAAGTAGAAAGATGAGGTGAGAGATAAAAGAGTGTGATGGTGTGCTTCTCTTTTTCCGGTGGTGCTTGCCTATTTATAGAGGAGTCGTGCTCATTAAGAAGTTCTAATCTTGTTAGGAGATGGCTATCGAGCCCGACCTAAGTTTCTTGGTGACTTCCCTTATCAGGATCTAAGCATGTCGAGGGATTTTGAGTGAGACCGATCGATCGGGTCGATAATTGGCTAGTTTGGGTCATCATTGAGTTCCTTGAGTATTTCATCCATGGGCATGTGGCGACTTAGGATTGGACTGCACAAATGGACCTTATCAATAACAAATATATAATAATTGAGATGTTAGGTGTGCTCAAAGTTTTCTATAAATTTATATATTTTGTAGAACTTTACATATTTTCATTATTTAATTATCACATAATGAGTTAACCCATTTGACCTAGATAGTTGAATTGCGAGACTTAGGATGGAAAAATTGTTTTCCTCATGACTTTAAAATTTTACTCACACTTATTTTTTGCTGAATATAATGAATATATAGCATTATATATGTGTCCAAATGTTTTTTAATTTTTTTTTTATATTTTTATGTTACCATCTCTTTTTAAATTTTAATACTTAATTATGACATCATGGACTGACCCATTTGACATGGAAACATAGACTATTAACCTACTACCTAGATATATGAAAATGGTTTCATTTTTGGATAGTGTTGAAGTTTTTGTTCAAATTACATTATTAACTCACAAAATTTTTGCTTACTACACTTATTTTTATTTAATATGATTAATATATATTATTAGAAATGTACCCAAATTGTTTTATAACTTTTTGGTGTTTTCCCATAATCTTTGTATTTTATCTATTTTTAATTATTTTAACCATTGCATCATGGGTTAACCAATTTGACCCAAATTGTTAAACCATTAACTCACCACCTAGATAAAAAATGGTTTTATTTTTGATCAATTTTAAATTTTATATTCCATTTTTATTAATAAAAATAATTATTATTTATCATACTTTTTTAGTTTAATATGATGAATTTATAATATTAGGGGTGTACTCAATTATTTTTCACAAATTTCATTATTTTTTGTGTTTTTTGTACTTTTATTTGTTTTTAAATATTATTATTTAACTATTTCATCATGGATTGATCCATTTACTCAAATGGTTAAATTGCTTACCCATAACCTATAATGAAATAAAAAATCAATTTAATTTCTATGTTGATTTTAAAAACATATGTTCTTATACAGTTATACTATTAGAATTTTTCTGTATGGATGTAATCAATGGAATTTAATGATGAGAAACAAAAAATAGCTTAAACATTGGATTCAATTAGAGAAAATGTGAGTTGATACCTTAAGTATGGAACTTAATGAGGGAGAATATAATTAAATGAACTAAGTAATAATATTCAAATTACATTTTCTACCCTCACATTAGAGAGGAACTAAATTCAAAAAGGAGGGGTATTTTAATGTATAATAGGTAATAGATTTCTCGGTCGTTAACTTCATATAAATTTATATAATATCTATGTACACATAACTGTACTATATATTTAATTTTTGTTGGACTGGAATTTTAATTAGATCAATTGAGGTTAAATCTACATCCACTCTTTGACTATTATTTAGATGCAAGTTCTAACATCTAAATCCCATATAACCAGCCAACTTTTGCATCTATTGCGTGAAAACAGTTATGGGCAATCAAACATATCCCCCCTCGAGTCCCTATATTACTCTGGCATTGGTTGCATAATTGGCATCCCATCTCCTCTCAAAATGATGATTTTTAAGTGGTTTCCAATTTGATACTTCTAGATTGTTGGAATATTGGTTCTGGGAATGGGCTAGGCAGGAGGGTTTATATGAGGAGTCCAATATGTCATAGAGGATTTTGGTATTATGGTCATTTATTTAATAATGTCTTGCATTGGATTTATCTTTAAAAACAAGAAAATTGTTGATAAATATTTATTTGGTGTTGTTTGACAGTTAGGCACCATTAGATGTCATTAGGCACTACATAAACTAAATAGTAAATAAATTGCTGGGTAGTGAGGGAAACATTAAAAATGATGTTTCCCCCAATGGTTGGCTCTCATACAAACTAAGAAAGCGTTTAATTAATAAACAGTCTTATCAAATAGCATTTTGGAATAAACATCTATGTAGCAATGAACTAATGTCATTTCTCAAATAAATGACCACAGAATCAAACACACCCATCATGTTTTCTAGGTGTTTGTTCCATTGTGATGTAGGAAATGAGTCTACGATCACCAGATGCGTGAACCTGCCAACTAGATAAAGACACATCAATGGGGCTGAGAGATCCAAACATTAACGGGACTTTGGTTGTTACCTAGATGTGTCCGGTTTCACCCCGTTTCAAGTCTGTTCCTCTCTGGAATTCATTTGGCCTTCTATGGCATCCTCCATTCCTCTCCGACTCCACTCTCCTCAGCCACCTTTGATCCTATCTCACGGGCTTCAAAACCCTCCAAAGCTCAAATTCATCATGTTTCAAGTCTACAAGTTCTCCTCACTCAGTCTTAAGATTCTTCTAGCTTTCACTTCTTTGTCCTCTTCAAATCCGTCGGATTGGGATAGAGAAGAATTAAGATGGTTCGGAGAAGAGTAACTGTGGCCCCTCGAAGAGCAATGATGGATTTGTGAAGAATCGTGTTGGAATTCAGAGCGGGAAGTGCTCCTCCAAGAAATCTTTGAGTTGAATTTGCGAATTCAAGCCCTAGAATGCCAGAATTCTCTACAAGGAGCTGCAATGTCGGAGACAGTTTCCAACATCGTGTCACTCCTACAAGCACTGAAGGATGTTGAACTGAACTTGCTAAAGCAAAATCGAATTGCTGAGAGTGGTTCAGGGTTGACACCTCTAGACACCCCATTTTTGCGCTCTTCAGTCTTTCGGCAGCACTTTGAGCTTCAAGCATGCTTCAACTAATCCCGCGGTCGACTTAGGGGTATTTTTGGAATTTTACAAAAGTTAGGGCCTCAAGGATCCAAAACCATAGGTACGTAGAGCACAAAAAACCAAACCCAATGACACAAATATCATCCAAATCTGATACCGTTTACCCTTTCATCTTTAGACCCAAAGTCGAATCTGATTTCGATTGTCTGATCGGAATCATTTTGACCCAAAACCATATTTCACACCAAATTAGAAATCCAAAAGTATAGGCACGTAGAGCCCAAAAAATCAAACCCAATGACACCAATATCATCCAAATCCGACACTTACCCCTTCATCTTTAGACCCAAAGTCGGAACTGATTCCGATTGTCCGATTGGAGTCATTTTGACCCAAAACCATATTTCACACCAAATCAGAAATCCAAAACTATAGGTGCATAGAGCCTGAAAATCCAAATCTAACGACACCAAGATCACCCAAATCCAAAACCGTTTACCCCTTCATCTTTAGACCCAAAGCCGGAATTGATTCTGATCGTTTGATCAGAGTCATTTTTACCTTAAACCACATTTCACACCAAATCATAAATCCAAAACTATAGGTACGTAGAGCCTGAAAATCCAAATCCAATGACACCAAGATCATCCAAATCCAACACCGTTTACCCCTTCATCCTGAGACCTGAAGCCAAAACCGATTCTGATCGTCCGATCGGAGTCATTTTAAGCCTAATCCTCATTTCACATCAAATCCAAAATTCAAGACCATAGGTTCATAGAGCCCAAAAGTCCGAATCCAACGACACCAAGATCACCCGAATCCGACACCACTTACCTTTTCATCTCAAGACCTGAAACTGGAACCGATTCCGATCGTCTGATCGGGATCATCTCTGATCCTAAATCCTGAATCCCGTAAAATCTGAAATCCAACCTTATAAATGGATAGAACTCGAAATACCGAGTCCAATGGTACCAAGATCGTCCAATTCCGACACCTTTAGCCCCTTCATTTTGATACCCGAAGCTATACTCGATTTAGGCCCTCCGTTTAGAATCCTCTTCACAATAACTTCGAACCTAGGGTATTCCACGACCCAAAACTCCCCTCAGCCTTTGTAAACATATTAAAAATCTAAGATTTGACTAGCTATAGCCTCCAATCAATCAAGCCAATCACCTAAACTTGGAATGTCCAAGTTAGGTAAATTGGTGAAATCTTTATCTCTTTGTCTTGATTGATTGAGAGAATATCTAACAAAGCTGTCTTGACAGCCCATTCTGTCAATCAATCTCCCTCCAAAAACTATTTAAACATCATCCATTGATCTCCCTTATCACCCATCTCAGCCTTCCATTCCCCTCTCAAAAAATCTATAAATATCACCCATTTCTCACATCCTAGACACACAATCTAACCTAGACACAAGCTAGCTTAGGGAGAGAGCTCAGCTCCCACAGCCATTACCCATGTCCCAAAACCTCTCCACTCACTCTTCAGTGTCCCTAGAGTCCCCCATATCAAGCCAAACAACACCCTTGGGTCATGCCTTAATTCAAAAGAAGAAGTATAAAGCCTTCTTGAAACAATATCATCAATATAGCAGAAATGTACAAACATTCAGCAGTCGTTCCACACCATTTGGCTATATCACCAACGTCCTTGGTCACCAAAATGGACCAAAGTTCATTCTAAAACTTGGGGATCACTCAATCCAAAGAAATGCAGCAAGAGTTGCAATGGAGTTCAATGGTTTTGGTTGCATGTTTGAGAAATGTTGAATGTTACGTTTCGAGTAGTAAGGCAACCTTCGCAAGTATTTCGAAGGTCCGTTTTCTTTATTTGAATGGATATCCTTTGCAGATCTCAGGGTATATTGGTTATAAAATTGTTTTTTTAACTAATAGTTAATGAACGTTCTTTCAAGTTTTTTTTTTTTTAATTATTTAAATCGCAACATGGTTATTCTTCCATTTTCTTGATGATTTCTGGTTTATTTTCTTTTCTTTTTTTCTTTCTCTAAATAGTATAATAGAGATTAAACTTGGTTATAGAATTGTCTCTTTTTCTTTCTCCAATCTATTTTCTTGTTTTATGTCTCTTTTTATTTTTTTGTTTCGGTTGATTGATGTCAGTCAATTATCTGTCGTTTAGCCCCCTTGCACTTATTACTTATGTTTATCATAATAAGATGTTAGTTTTTTTTTTTTTCCTTTTTTTAGGAATTTGTCCCACCATTAGAAGTTTGCATTAGAATCATTTTACATCCCATGATAAGTCTTCTCATTCACATTCATCAAACGTTCAGGTGTGCGAGCTGCACAACTTTTTTTTTCTAGTGTTCAACCCCCTAGAACACTGAATCCAGTCCTTGTTTCGCACAGAAGAATGAAAATGTTTGTGAATGAAGACTAGACCTTCACCTGATTAGATGGCGAATTTATGAGAGCTTTCTGGGGTGTTGAACAAATGTAGTGTTTTTGGTGGGGGCTCATGAGGCCGGATTGACGAACATGGTGTTCTTGTTGCAAGGAGCTGTGGTGGTGGGATGGGGTCTGGAATGGGCTTCTGAAGGTGGCCGATGGGATGTTTGGGTTAGGGCTCAGAGGAGATGAGGAGATGAGGACAAGAGATGGTGAGGGGAGAGTTCGATTGATCTTAAACTTTCAAAAGAACCTTATTTTTTGAGTTTTGTTTTTTTGTGGGCGTTTGAACCGAGTTTGTTGAGCTAACGATTGAACACCCGTTAAAAGTTGGTGGCCGCCTGTGATTGGTGGGTTCATGCATCCAATGCACCCATGGGTGCTCAGATCGCGGACTCGAATACTCGTAGGAAATATGGAAGGGGAGATGTAAGGTTAAGGGTGCAAGTTGGGCAGGTTGGGTTAGGTTTATGGCCAATTTGGGCCCAAACCTAAAATTTGGGCTTAAGGCCTGAGCCTAATGTCAAGCCCGATTTTCTTAACCAGAGCCCGACCCGCATTATAATATGGTGCACTTGGATTGGGTTAAGGCTCGGGCTAGACTTGGATTGGTCAATGAACCCATTCTTAAATTATATATATACATATATATGTATGTATGTATATATAGTTGGGTCAGATTCGGACCAAACTCGGACTACTTAAGGAGTAGGACTAGGCCCAGGCCCAATCCAAAAATTAAAAAGCTGACCTTTTGGGCCTGAACCCAGCTCGAAAATAAAAAATCTAAGATCAGCCTGTGTAAAATTTCGGGCTGGGCCCGACCAAGTTGCACCCTATGTAAGGTCGCCTTAAATCGATCACAACAGTTCAGTCTCTGCCATTCTTCATAAAGCGGAGGCATTAATTGCTGACTTGCAGTCGCAAATTCAACTTCACCGCGGAGTAGATTGAAAATTGTACACAAATCCCGGTGTTTGGAAAGTCAGTTTTGAGAGAGCAACTTCCTCCTCCAAATCAACCATAGGAGTGGTGGTTCGGGAATGTACAGGAGCGCTCTTTTATGCTCGTACTGTTGTTGCTTCTGACAGTTTAACCTGTTTCAGACTTGGGCCCATTGAAATTTTGACAAAATCTGAACCCTAACCCATTAAAGTTTTGTGCTAAGCTTCAGTTACATTCTATTTATTTTGAAGAGTATGCACAGGATGTTATTCCTACTCCTTCAAGGCAGATTTACCTTATCTTGTCCGAATCTCTCCAAAGCTTCATTTTGTTCCCAATTTGGGCTATCTGTGTTGAGGCCTCAGACTTGGGCTTCTTGCCCGTCATTTCTGGCTTCCCATTCTCATTAAAGAAATTGTTTAATCAGACTTGGAAAAAATATTCAAGATAATCGGGTTTGAATTTGACATTAATATTGAATTTGGAATTCATTTGCAGCCCTAGAGGCTGTTAGTTCTTGGGTGAATGACGGTTTAACTCAGCATATATTTAAGGTAGGTGTCAGCTCGGAATTGATATCAATTCACAGACAGGCATTGATGCATAGGATGGGGTAAATGACATTTTAAATTATTGTTAATCTGCAGTGAAAATCAGAATTTTGCCGTGGGCCTGTCTGGCTGCCCATACTTTTCCGTTAGTTCTTTTCAATATAAAACAAAAATTAAAGTAATATAACTGAAAGCTTGAAATCAAACTATTGATTTGTAATCCATCATTACGTCAATATATAGACAAGTTTGAATGGATTTAATTTGGTTTTCTATTTAGAGGCCTTCCCCAAGGTGGTACCCACGTGACTGATGCTTGTGACGAAGAATGCAACATAAAAATTTATTCTTTCCCTTTTCAACTTTTGTTCCAACCCTTGAACCAAAGAATCGCCCCAATTTCTCACCATAGTTTTAAGTCAGGTTTGGACATGAATTTAGACTAATGGGTTTGGGTTTGATCATCCGACTTTTTTATTGATTGAACCCAAAACATGAAATTCAGACTTTTTACCGATTCTTTCAGGGCTGCCTATTGAAATAAAAATAGGCTGAAAATAAAAGGAATAAGTTCTGGATGATGTGCTCCATCATTCTATCTTTTCATTATCGAACTGTTTAACAAAAAATATATCATAGACTTGACTTCTCATTCTTTTACTTTTTTACTGTGTGATAGAGGATCTCTCAAGTCTTTGTAGATCTTGACTTTTCGTTCTCGCTGGATGGTGACACAGGAAATAAAGAAGAACCTTCACATGAGTCCTTCAAAGACTTGGCTAATTTTGTTTTTGATAAACCCACAACATTCCAATGGAAAGAAAAACAGAAGAGATGCCCCTGTTTGTGTTTACGGTGGCAGAGTTCAACAAATAATCTTATCTTTCGTTGAGAATTGGTGTTGTGTAGTGTCCTTATTAAAAATAGAATGTGCCCAAAACATCTCTTCACCACTTTCGTGTTTCACGGGATCACTAGGGTATATGATTCCTCCACAAAGATTAGATATAAATTCCTTTCAAATAATTAGCTTCCAATTCTGACTGGTTGTTTGATTCTTTTTGGTTCTGGCCTTCTTACCCTATGCAGGCAGCTTACAAGCAGAGCTCAGATTCTTGGTGCGGAGAAGCTCCTCTTTAAGCTTTGGGGACAGAGCAGGCTACCTAAATTATGAGATCTTCTGAGACAGACCAGTAGCTCAAAAGGGAAAATTTTCTTTCTCCATCTCCTGTACTGGCGAAGAAGACTCTGTGGACTGGAGAATCCAGCCAAGGTAATATGGAAATCCAAGTCTCTGTTTTGTGTTTTGCTTGCAATCTGTGAAACTATGTTTAGTCCCTGAAACAAGTGATGGAAACCTAGTTTAATCAGTAGTGTTTCCTCTGGTAACCATCTGTTTTGATGAACAGAGTCTGATTGCTACACTGTGAGAACGCTTTTCCACAAAGAAACATGTCTCTGCTTGTTAATACAGTCTTCCTTATCCTTGTGGGGCAACTTAATATGCTACAAGCTTTGCTCCCTATTACATCAAATGACATGGCCACTGAAGAAACCCCTTCTTTTCTCTGCAAACTGAAGTTTCTTCAAATCCTTGATTTGTCTGATAACCAGCTGAGTGGCCCTATACCCAGATGTTTGGGCAACTTCAGTAATTCCCTTTCAGTGCTGAAATTACGAGGGAACAACTTCCATGGAACCATCCCTTTTGAGTTTCCAAAAGGAAATAGTTTGAGAACATTTGACCTCAATGGCAATAAACTTACAGGGCAATTGCCAAAGTCTCTGGTTAATTGCTTAAAGCTAGAGGTTCTGGATTTTGGAAACAACCAGATAGAGGATACATTCCCCCATTGGTTGGGGTCTCTTCCTGAATTGCAGGTTCTCGTTCTGCGGGCAAATAAATTCCATGGCTCCATCGGCCGTCCTGAGATTGATGCTTCCTTCGCCAAGTTTAGTATCATCGACCTCTCCTTCAACAATTTCACATCAAAGTTGCCTGCAGAATACTTTTCATCTTGGAAAGCCATGGCCATCGGAAATAAGAACAAATCTGAGGCTAAGTACGTGGGAGATGGCTACTATCAAGACTCAGTGACAGTGATGAACAAAGGACTAGAAATGAAATTAGTTAGAATCTTCACTGTTTTCAAAGCCATTGATTTCTCACACAACAGATTCGAAGGAGAAATACCAGAGATTCTTGGGAATCTTGGGTCACTCATTGTTCTCAACTTGTCTTCCAATAGTCTCACAGGTTCAATTCCACCATCATTTGGAAAGCTCACATCTCTCGAGTCACTGGACCTCTCTGGCAACAAGCTTGCTGGCAGAATTCCTCCAGAGCTCAGGAGTCTGACATTTCTTGCAGTCTTGAACCTCTCAAACAACCTTCTTGAGGGGCTTATACCACAAGGCCTTCAGTTTGATACATTTACAAACAACTCTTATGAGGGGAACTTGGGATTATGTGGATTTCCATTGTCAAAGCGATGCGAGGATGATGTAGTGGTAGATCATTCACCACCAATGGAGACAGAGGACTCTGGTTCTGAATTTGACTGGACAGCCATGTCCATTGGATTTGGATGTGGATTGGCAATTGGGGTTGTTACAGGAATTATAATTTTGTGGAATGAACTTGAATACTTAGTTAGGACCATAAGAATTAAATATCYGATTTCAAGAAAGCAAAGCATCAACTAGGATTAGCTTCGTTTACTTTGTCATTTTATTGTGCTTGACAGAAGCTGTAGCTGGTTGGAAAGTTGAGAATGTAAGGAAAAAAATAAAATCAGTTTGATGGGTGGTCTTTCAAAACTCTGTACAACCGAACTTTGTTTGCATCAGAAATCTGTAATTGACAAAACTAGAACCATACAGTTGCGATTGGCAATTGGGGTTGTTACAGGAATTATAATTTTGTGGAATGAACTTGAATACTTAGTTAGGACCATAAGAATTAAATATCCGATTTCAAGAAAGCAAAGCATCAACTAGGATTAGCTTCGTTTACTTTGTCATTTTATTGTGCTTGACAGAAGCTGTAGCTGGTTGGAAAGTTGAGAATGTAAGGAAAAAAATAAAATCAGTTTGATGGGTGGTCTTTCAAAACTCTGTACAACCGAACTTTGTTTGCATCAGAAATCTGTAATTGACAAAACTAGAACCATACAGTTGCGGACATGCAGTAGCCATATTCAACATCCTGGTTCATCTTTTGGCCTCTTAACAGTGATCAAGAAAAATCCAGCTTTATCACTTAATTGATGAGAATGCAAAGTTCAGGGCTGCTCACGGTTCGGTTAATTGATGATAACCTTGGGCCTAAATTTCAATCCGAACTGGTAGTACCAGTTTTTGAAAAAATGGTAACCGGAGCAAACCGAAGCAAATCAGTACTCCCCTCCTTGTGAGGCTCGATAACCAAGGCAGGTGAACCCTAAGACTCAGCTTAGAAGGAGTGCAAATGCAAATATGTACAGTATAAATACATACAAAATTATAGAAAATGTAAGGTTTTGCACTCTGCAATTTTTTATTTGTACTTCTTCAAAACTGAGCCTAAAGAGTTCACTGCCCTGCAAAGAAAACTTTGTTGGGAATGAAGAGTTAGTTGTAAACAAAGGGATAATCTTTTAGGTTGGATTATATTGGAATATAGGAAAAGTTGTTGTCTATACGGATAACTGGGTAAAAATCATTACCCTAAAAGGAATACATGCTGAGTAGGGACATTGTAATGCAATACACTGGGTGAAGAGGACTGTTAAATCATTTGCAAATGGGTTAGCCAAGCAAGAGGTGAACAGGGAATCTATGTTTTGGGCTAATTTTTAACTTTCTTTCAACATATTCTAGTGGTGGGGACTTAAGACTTTTTACCTCCCCACTTTGTAATTAAAGTTTCACATCATTAATAAAGCTTTTTTATTACTGATAAAAAAAATACATGCCAAATGACAATCTAAGGCTATGTTTGGTTTGAAGGAAAAAGTAGGGAAATGTAAGGAAACTTATACAAGGTTTGTAAAGGTTTCCTTTCCTTTCCCTACTTTTTCCTTCAAACTAAACACAGCCTTAGAGATGCAATTTCCCCCATCCCTGCCAGGTACCCAACCTCCCTGACGCCATTGAATCGGGGATGGGGATTACCTTGGTAAGGTGTGGACGGGGATGGGGATTTATAGGGATCTTAGACTTGGAACAGGGTTGGGGATGGGGAATGAAATCCCTGCCCTGATCCATGGAGAAGCCGTCTTCATCGAGAATTGAGGATGGAAGATAACTTTTATCCCTAGGGGGAATCAGGGTTGGGATGGAAATTTATTTCAAAGTACCAGTTGGGGACAGAGAATATGATTCTCGCCCCCAAAGGTGTCCCATTGCCATTCCTAAATCTAACAAATCATGAAAATACAAAAGTGGAAACAATGACTGGAAATTAAAAAGAAAAGTCTTAATTATTTTTAAAAAATGTTGTCAAAAACATACAAGCAATCGTAATTCATAGAAGACACAGGATACTATAGTGTGGGGAGTCGGTACGAGTGGGTGTTTCACTGTGAAATTTAATGACCCTCAATAAGGAGGAGGAATTTAATGACCAAATCAAAAGTCTAAGCAAGAAAATGAACAAAATATGTGTCCTTGAAAAAGAAGATTTTTTTTTTCTATGGAACACCCTCGTATATAAATTATCAACTAAACAAAGATTATAAGGAGAATGACCAATACCCCCGGTGTCAGGATTTGTAGGTTCAATATACAGTCGGGGTAGGTGCCAGTTCGGAATTGATGCCAATTCACAGGTGGGAGTGAGTGTATAGAGTGTGGGTATTGGTCCCTTTGAATGTTTATAGCCCTGCAGTGTAAATCAGAAATCTGCATTGGGCAAATCCA
Source organism: Nelumbo nucifera (assembly GCF_000365185.1). The sequence continues at coordinate 4,214,134 of NW_010729094.1, read as the reverse complement.
TACTTTTCCGAAGATTATATCAAAGAGGTTGACCCCGATTGTCCATTTTGCAGTCAACCGGCCGGAAGATGTAAACCACATTCTTGTAAATTGCCAACTGACAATCCAAATATGGTAAATAGTAGTAGATGGGCTTCAAGTTGCTTTGTTAGGAGACTCAATCCTGAACTGGTGGAGTAGGATAAGATGGTTACAATTGAATAAAAGTTTTAATTTTGTGTGGGAAATATTGGCCTTTCTCATTGGTATTTATGAAAAAAATAGAAATGATAAAATTTTCAATAATAAAAATTGGAATCCCTCCCAACTAGGAACCACCAAATCCCAATTAAAAAGGCTGGTGGAGATTGTGTGTTTGGTTTTAAATTGGGGATTATGAGTTCAAATCAGCCCCCCATAATGTCTCATAGCACATCTCTGCCTTGTATTGAGAACATTTCCCAATGATAACATCATCATTTTTTATATTATCATTAGGAAATATTACCAATACACGGCAGGGACGTGCTGTGGAATGTTGTAGTAGGGGGCAATTTTGTGGGGGGCTGATTTGATCTCGGGGACTATAAAGGAACGATAATCAAAGTGTTTAGCGGGATAGATAGGTGCATCCTCAATCACAACTGCTGAAATGAGAGATGGATAGGAAGCCCACAAATTAGCAAAAGCAGTGGGAGCATGTAAGGTCTTAATAGAAGGATCGAGATTCAAGATCAACCAGGAGCACTTCAAGGATGATGTACAACCTTGTGGAGATGCCAAACCAATGCAGGAAGATTGTCAAGGAGAGGAACGGTTAGGGATGGTCTAGAAGCATTCTCACAGTCAGGTAGGGGGTTGGCTGGCAAACCAAGGGCACAATAGAAGAAATTAATGAGGCTACTTTTTCTTTAGATGTTTTTTAAATTATTTAGTTTTTTTCTTTTTTTCGTGTGTAGGGGCGTCAATGGACCAGTTTTGGGTTGGATTTCGTCCAAATCAAAATCCATTTGGATGGATTGAATGGACCAATAAGATATTAAATTTGGACGGATTGGACGGGCTAATATAACATATTGGATTGGACCTGGTCCGTCTATAATGAATTTATATTGGATTGAGCCGATATTTTGTCCATTGATAGAAGATAAGAACATAGGTGTCAATGGACTAGCTGGTTTTAGTTGAAACCAATCTAGATCAACAGGAATTTAAACAGATTGGACAGTCTCTTGACCGGTCTAAAATGGTTCAAAATATTTACTGGACTGGATTGGATCAGGTTTATTTGTAATGGACTCACATTGGACTGGACCAAATTGGATTAGGTCCATTTGTAATGGACTCACATTGGACTGGACCGGATTGAACCAAATCCAGTCCAATTGACACCCCTACTCGTGTGGTTTAGTGTACTTCCCTTGTATAAAAAAGAATAAAAAAAAGAAAAAAAAAATTGGGATGATGGTCCAGACGTGAGGGCAAGGCAAGTTAGGATAGTAGAGAATAGTCTCAATTTCCACCGCACCATCAAAAGTCCTTTGTAGACTTGACTTTTCGATCTAACTTGGATAGTGGTAAAAAGAAGAACCTTCATATAATCCTCTCCTCCAAAGATTTGGGCACAGGGCAGTTTAGGGCTGCAAACGGACTGGATCGGATCCGTAAAGGTATATCCAATAAGATCTGTTAAGAAAATCCAGCTGATTCGAATTTGATAAAAATCCGTCAGATTTTCAAGAGCATGATTTGAATTTGGATTCAAATGTACATATATAATATATATAATATTTTCATAATTAACGAATCGGATGGATCTATATTTGAATTCGATGCATTATGTTAATTGATTAGCTTTTTCGATGTAATCCAATTTGTTAAGATCAAGAGGGATATCTGAATCTGCCTCTTATTGGATCAGGTTTAAACTTGAGTTGGATCATCACTTGCTTGCAGTCTTAGGGCAGATCCTACATACAACACACCATGGTTTTCAAAATCAGACCAGACTGGAAAAACCAAGAACTGGTCACTTGATTGGTTCCGTTTTTTCTCAAAACCATTGATTTTGGTCAGCAAACTACTGAATTGGCCAGTTAACCGTTCAAACCGTTTGAACAGTTTTGACTGTTTTTTAAATTTTTTTTATTTTTTTTCAAAATGGGCCGACCATTCGAGTCGAACGGTTGGACCGTTCAAACCAGTAACCGGACCCCTGACCAGTTCGGTTTTAAGAACCATGCAGACGCAACACGCACAAGACAATAACACACATAATACATAGGAAAAGACACACAAAGCCCGTTTTTTCTTCGCACAAAAAGACACACCTTTAACCAAACAGTCTTTAGGATATCAAGACCTTAATGCAAAAACTCACTATGTCTTTTGACTGTCAGAACTTCAAGAAAATCTTTCAAAAAAGATTTACCAAACGACCCTGAAGACGAGAACGGATCTGCTCCTCACAGAGGGTGCCTCACACCAACCTCACATGCACATCCTACCATGCATTGGGAACATCTCCAAGTTATTATCCACGGGAGATGTTCCCAATGCACGGTGGATGTGCCTATGAGGCGCTCATGTGTGAGGAGAAGATCCCGTTATCCTGAAGACTTAAAAACGGTCTTTCATAGACTTGACTCGCAGCTGCAGCAGTTGGCCTGATAAAGTAGATTTACACCAAGAATTAGTTAAAGACGTCCTATTCCAGTCTCCATTGGCTTCACCGTATAGAACAGGCGGTATTGGCTATTTTGCCTTTCATTCTTCACATAGTTCACAATACTCTTCCACAGACCTTAAGCGTAATTAAATCAGTGAATTCCTATAGTTAACAATAATCTCTCAGAGCAGTCAACGAGCACAATTCAGATTCATGGTGTCCAGAAAGCTCTCTTCAAGCTTTTAGAGACAAAAGGAAAACACTCAAAGTTCAAATATACATGGCCGAAAGTATAAACAGTAGGACAGCTGTTATTATCATATGTTCCTCTATAATTCTTGTTAATTATCAGAATTCTTCAATTGCTTTCAATTTCTAGCTATACAAAGAAGCAAGCCTCCTCTTGTTACTTTAATCACTCTTATCATCGTGGGATCACCCAACATGCTACAAGCATCAATTCCAATTCTGCTGAACACAGAAGCTTCTCCAATCATTTGCAAATTGAATTCTCTACAAATTCTTGATTTGTCCAATAACCAGCTGAGTGGTCCAATACCCGGATGTTTGAGCAATTTCAGCAGCTCCCTTACAGTCCTAAAATTATAAGGGAACAACTTCAGTGGCATTATGATGTAGTACAAGATTCGGACTAATTGAGTAAACATTTACAAAGTTGGTTTTCGAAAACCCATCTTAGTACATATAGGGAGAGGATGATGCAACACAGAATGAAACTAATAAGTTCTATGCAAATTGGGACCATTCCACGATACATAAGAAGAAGAGATGACGCCACCGACCCAACTAAGTAAATATTTACTGATATAGTATCATTACAGAATTTCTATCTTAGTTTGTTTTTACCAAGTTGGTATCATTGCAGAGTTTCTATTTTATTTCATAATTACCAAGTTAGCGTTATAACGAGATTTCGAATTTGTATTCAATTAAGACTTTTTTTTGAAGAGTTTTAGTAGGATTCTTTTATGGAGTTTTTTCTTAGATTATGATTAATTAAGACATTCTTTTTGAAGAGTTTTAGTAAGATTCTATTATGGAGTGTTTTCATAGATTATGAAACTTTATTGTAGGAGCTACAAGGGTGTATGCCTATATAAAGAGTAACTGGGGGAAGGCCAAGACAACTTTTGTTATTGAATTTTCTCTTAATTATTCAGTGAAAAATTCTTTTTCCTACTAATTCGATTTCTGCTCTTTTATTTAAAACTTTTCTCAACGTGTTTTGTTTCCATACTGTACCACACCATCCCTCTGGAGTTTACTGAAAACAATAGCTTGAGGACGCTTGACCTCAATGACAACAAACTAGAAGGACCTTTACCCAAGTTTTTGATCAGTTGCAAAAAGCTAGAGGTTCTAGCTCTTGGAAAGAATCAAATACATGATACATTTCCCCATTGGGAATTGGGGGCTCTACCTGTCCTGCAAGCTCTTGTTTCAAGATCAAATAAACTCCATGGCCCCATCGGTCGCCCTGATGAGTGATGATCAGGCAGGTAATTCTTCATTATTCTCCAGGTTAAGTATTATCGACCTCTCTTACAACAGCTTCACATCAGACTTACCATCAGAATACTTCTCCTCCTGGAATGCCATGAAGACAGGAGGTAAGAAAAAATCTCTAGGTAAGTATATGGGGGATGACTACTATCAAGATTCTGTGACAGTGATGAACAAAGGATTGGAAATGGAACTGGTTCGAATCTTCACAGTTTTCAAATCCATTGATCTTTCAAATAATAAATTCCATGGAGATATACCAGAATCCCTGGGGAGTCTCGGGTCACTTATTGTGCTTAACTTGTCTAGCAATAGTCTCACCGGCTCCATCCCATCATCATTCGGAAAACTTTCAGAGCTTGAATCACTAGACCTCTCCAACAACAAGCTCAATGGAAGGATATCTGAACAACTCAGAGACCTCTCCAACACCAGCCACAGTTGATCAAAACTGATTCCATGAGTGAATTTGACTGCACTGCCATGTTGATGGGGTATGGATGTGGAATGGTAATTGGAATTATTACTGGAATTGTATATTTTGGAATGAGCTTAATTGGTTGTGTAGGATGGGTGCTCGACGTGAACGAGGCAACAGAAATTGAAGACAAGTTTCTTATGCAGTATCAGTAATGAGTAGTGTCTTTGGAACATAAAAGGGCTTGCTCTATTGGATGTATTTAGGGTTTGGATTTGTTGTGCAAATAGCTCTGTCCTCAATCTGATCTTGACAGGCGTATGCTCACTCATGTCAAGATCTTACTGGGTTTGCATAAGCTATAAAAGGCTCTTACTGGGTTTGCATAAGTTGTTTATTATATTTTAAAATTGTCATGAATTAAGTTTAGTTGATTGGATGATTTATTCTTCTTTTTTCTAGTCAATGTTGTTTAGGGAATTTGTCTAAAACTAACCATCACTTTTCATCATCATTTCTCTTGAACTCGTCATAACTTTTCATAACGTCTAGGGAACCAGTATCAGTAACTTGATGTTAAATAGACTAACAAGTGTTAGTAGATTATCATTTTACCCTTCATTATATTCGACCCATTTTTTAATATTTCAGAAATACTCCTTTTATTATTCTATTCAAAACCCATTTTTCAGCTTCATTGGAATATTTTCAAGCAGCACAATGAGACAAAACGTCTCTCACGAGTAGAAATCTTATATATAAGACAGTTGGGCACTTAAGGGCATTTTAGTCATAAAAATATGTTTAGTAAGGCTGACTCACCATTCAGGGGCAGTTTGATCATGAAAATTGCATTTATGCTGACATGGACAAATTCTATCAATGAACACTAACGATGCTCTAACGAATGGTGAGTTTTGAAAAACAAAAGCTCACTAACATGGATTTCCTAGATGTTTTGAAAAGTTATTGTTTGTTTAGAGAAATGATAAAAAGTCATGGTGAGTTTTAGACAATTTCCCATGTTTTTGACCCAGAGGGTTGGACCATTCAACCCGGAAGCTTGCCACAAATCCAGTTTTATTTTTCTTGTGAAGTGTGACAGTTCGTTATACTAGTGGGCACCGTGCGATGCACGGGATTTGTTTAATTGGCATGTGGTGCACTGGATTTATGTAGGCATTAAATTTATTAAATAAAGATGTCATTCTGTAATCAAATCTACAGTAGTTGAGTATGATGGTAAATGTTGGTTTAAATTAGACAAATAGATTTGGTTTGTCTTGTCCCAATTAAGACTGCTAAAAGACTCTTGCATCTTGCCTTAACTTTGCTTAACAAAGTGAAGCAGCCCACTGAATCTATTAATGCGAATGGTATGTTGAGACTTTCCAATTGTAAGTAGAACTGGATTAATTGAATTGAGTTGAAACTTCATTTAGTAGAGTATTTGGATAACTGAACCAATTAATAAAAATGACTCGGCCCAATAAAGCAATTCATTTTGACACTGTTCTTGGGTCTTTTACATTAACTACAATTGGGTTAATTGAATCAGGTTGATACAATATATTTGGATAACTAAATTGGTCATTAATTAAGTTGATTTTCCCCGGTCAATCGGTCTTGGGTCTATTACACAGTAAGTAAATATGGGTTATATTGTTGGATCTAGATGACCCTCATGGTCTCTTGCATTTACCCATTAATCTAATTTAATTAAATTAATCAAAATTAAATAAATAAATTTTAATAATTATTTCATATAATAATCTAATCATATAATGAATTATTAAATGTTTGATCTATTTCGTAACTAATTATTAAGGGTATTATTGTAATTTAATAAAAAACAAAACAGTCTTTTATGTTAACTAATTCACTATTTATCCATTCTATTTAATAATCTATTGATATAAGCATTGCACTAATTACTTAACAATTTGTTATTTTTCAAAAAAAAACTTCACAATTTGTTAAATGTTTAATTAAATTGGAAATTAATTGATCAATTATAGTTAAGTGAAATAATTAAATTAATAACTATAATAATTATTTAATGTACTTAATTGGATTAATTTGCATGTTAAGACCTTGGATTTATTTTTAACTAATTCAATTAATTAATTATTGTGGGTTTGCTTTATGTAAATCATATTCAAATTAGGGATGGAAATTTTCCCTATCCCAACGCAAGGGGGACGGGATGGAGACCACCTTGGTGGGGACAAGAACGTGGATGGGGATTAATAGAGATACTTGATTAGGGGTGGGGATTGAAGTCCTCACCCTGCCTTAACTCCAATTATATATATTAAATAGGGTAAAATGTAAAAACCTCCCCTGAAGTTTCTGACAATCCTAAAAACCTCCCTTATAGTTACATTTTAGCAACAACCTCCCTTCTATTTTTGACAAAATACAAACACCTCCCTTCCGTTAATGACTAAGACAAAAACGTTAAAGAGATTATCATTTTTTCAAAATACCTATTTTACCCTTTCTCAAACACTGTTCATTTTTAACGTTTTCCGTCTTAATCATTGATGGAAGGGAAGTATTTATTAATTTTGTCAAAAATAGAGGGGAAGTTTTTATTAAAATGAAACTACAAAAGAGCTTTTTATGTTTGTCAGAAACTTTAGGGAAGGTTTATGTATTTTACCCTATTAAATATATGTACAAGGGAATCATTACGTTCCAATCTTGTTGGGGATTCAAATACATAGAATTGTCAATTTCAAATCATTGACCAATAGATTGCAGCAAGGTTTGGTTCTATAGTGAAGGTGATGATGAACAATAACTTTCCTATATGTCAATGTTCTCTCCATTGAATGATTGAGTGGTATATTTTGAATTTCATCAAATCCATTAGATTTAACCATTGAATGGGTCAACGAGGCATGTGTAAGTTGTTTTTGAAAGTTTAGGGTATATATAAGTAGTTTCTCATATATACAGGGCATATATTAGTAATAATAGTCTCTATAAATATAATATGTATAGAATACTAGTGAATGACCCCATAATTCAACTTGAACCGTTTATTACTTTAATTTAACCATTCTTATTCTTATTATTAAATTATTTTAGTATTTAATAATTAACATTATTAAAATACTTATTAATTATCATTAATTAATAATACAAAAAATGTAGTAGACTACTAAACCGATTGAAAATAATTATATTATTATTATTATTATCACTAATTATTACTAATAATAATGATTTCTGATAAAAATTATTTATTGATTATAACTACTTTAGAAATTAATGTAATTAATTAGTTACCAATTAATAAAACCAGAATAGGTTGATTTAAAATAATGTTTTGAAATCTTAAATTATTGAAAATAAAAAATATTAATTTCAAAATACAAAAAATTTAAATAATTATTGTGAGAATTAGTTAGAGTAGTTCAGATAATTGGTGAAATTAGTAGTTTTAAGATCTGAAAATTCTGATAATAATTGGTTTTAAATATTGTTTTCAAATATGAAATTATTGAAAATAAAAATAATAACATCAAAATATAAAAAATCAAAATAATTACTGAACATTTATTACCATTTCAAGTATATTTTGGAATATTTATTATATTTTAAAATAACTAATAATTATTGAATATATTTATTATAATTTATTATAACTAATATCAAAATCTAAAAACTCGATATAATTATTAAAAATTTGAATTACTCAAAATATTATTACTGTTAATTAATAACTACATTATTTTTCATGTATTTATAGTAATGCATTAAAATACTGTAATTATAAAATAAATTACTGTAGTTATCAAAATACTGTTAATTACACTTTAAAATATGGTAATTAAGGCGGGAAGGGGCTTCATTACGTCGATGCGACCTTCTCTTCCTGCTGGATAAGGTATCCATCCGCATGTATGCAATTCAAATATTAACAATTCAATTGAATTATTATTATTATCATTAATAATTCAATCCGGTTAGTATATATAATAATAATCATATTATTATTATTATTATCAATAATTATAATTAATTATTACTAAAACTAATGATGGTAATTATTACTTCGGAATGCTAATTAATTAATGATAATTAATAAGTATTTTAATAATGTTAATTATTAATTGGGATGAAACATTAACTGGTTATTATAATTGTATATATTAGATATATTAGATATTTAATTATTCAGTATAATAATTAATATTATTATTAATGAAAATAAGTATAAAATGTAAATATGCAATAATCATTACTTATTTTAAGTTACTGTTGATTAATTCAAATAAACAGTAATTACTGAAATTAATTAAGTACATTAATTTCTGAAAATGTTATTATTTGAAAATAATAATTATTCATGGCAATAAATAAAATAAGTAATTTCAATAACCATTAACATATTTCAGTAAWTTTCAATAATTATTTTGAAATTTCAGGTTTCAAAATAATTAGTTATCATTTTTCAGTTATTAAATATTTCCCTGAAAAATATACAATAATTACTCACATAATAATTAGCTTTTACAGTAATTACATTAATTTGAAAATAAATGTGAAATTTTGAAAAGTCAGACTTATTGTAAGTATTTATTTTTCCTAAATACTGAAAATAATTACTAACATAATATTTTAAATTAAGTAACTATTAAATTAAGTAATAATATTTTATTATTGAAAATAATAATATTATCAGTAATATTATAAATTCAGACTTATTTTAAAAAATTTTCAGTATTATAATATTATAATATTTAATTATTCAGTATAATAATTAATATTATTATTACTGAAAATAAGTATAAAATGTAAATATGCAATAATCATCACTTATTTTAAATGTTTATATATATTGAAATTTTGGTTAATGAAATTACTGTTGATTAATTCAAATAAACAGTAATTATAGTAATTAATTAACAGTATTTTGATAATCACAGTTAATATTTATGATAATTATCTGTAATTTAAGAAATTACTATAAATATAATTAAATTAATGTATTTATTAATTTACGGTAATATAACTAACAGTAATTAATTTTAATGGATAATAACACTATTATTCATTATTATTACTGATATTAATAATATTAATAATTAACTTTACTTATATATTTATGAATTAATATGAATATTAAATGATCATAGTCAAATTAATAATTACAATTGTTAATATCATTATTAATTATCAGTCTGAATTAATAAGTATAATTATTATCTCTAGTTAATTAGCAGTAAGTAATTTTGTTAATTAATTATTATCAGTAATTATTCATAAATAATTATTACTAATAATTAATTATCGTTGCTGGGAACTAATTATCAGTAGTTATTATTAGTAAGTAAAAAATCGTTATTAATTATCTCTTTGGGATTTGAATAGTCCGAATTAATGAGGGTCATTATTATCACTAAGTATCATTATTAATAGTTCGAATTTAAATCGTTATTAATTATCTATATTTTAAAATATAAATAACAGTATTTATTAATATTCATTAATAAATTAATGAAGTATTAAGGTTTGTAATAATAATGTGAACTGCCCCTGAACCGGACCCAGCAAACCATATCATTCATCTTCTTTACCCGAACTTCATTTCGTTCGGTCGTTTGAGCCAGGAAAAAAGTAAGCTGCGTTAGCCAAAAAATGGGTGCTTTATCACCCTTTTCAACAACAAAACAGGTTTAAAAGATTAACATAAGTACAAATTATTTAAATGGAAAACTAAAGAATGAATGAAAACTAATCTAAATATATATGAAAAAGTTTCAGTCGCTGATAGAGCGACCAAAACAAAAGGCTTCGGCAGATAAAAATGGGTGCTTTTTACCACCCATTTCAACAACATATCAAGTTTAAATAACAAATGTTTAACGAAAACAGAGATTCATACAGGAAAGAAATGTTTAACGAAATGTAAATAGACTAACCGGATTGAAAGCGGTTCTCTGAAAATAAAGTTTGAAGAAATCAGGCTAAGCGCTTAGGTTCGAATGAGGATTGAAAGCGTTTAGGTTCGAATGAGGATTGAAAGCGTTTAGGTTCGAATGAGGATTGCAGTTTCACAAAGGAGATTCCTTGAACCAAGATGGCTGTTAGGATCTGTGCATTCAAGAACCAAGATGGCCGTTTTCCATTCACTAACATGTCAAAAAACATGAAAAAAAAATGATCAAAGAATTCAGAGGAAAAGAAAAAAGCAGTAATGGAGAAAATTTGAAGGAAAGAACGGAATCAGTAAGAGATATAGCTACCAGTTTCTTGGAGGTTGGAAGTGATATGACGTTCTATACGGCTGCTTTGTTGAAGTAATCTGAAGAGGGTGGAGGTGACCGTGAGTGCGGCGGGAGTCTTCAACTTCAGTTACAACACCAACTAAGATGAATGAGCAGAAAGGTTTCTCAAAGTTGGAGACGTGCTTGAGATGCAAACATTGAAATGTATCTCATTCTCCTTTTTTTAGGAACCGATAGAGAGTGGGAGCTTCCACTCCTCATTTCTCGGAGCTTCCCACTTGTCACGAACTTACAATGCCACACGTCTATGAATGCATGGGTTTGAATTAATGGTTTTTTTAAAAGGACAAGTGTCTTAATAGAAGAGAGCCACATGTTTGACTGAGGAGACTTTGGCCTGCACAGTATAAATCTTTATCGTATTTGCAAATGATTATTTTGCAAAGTGCCAACTAGTTGGTTGGTAAGATCTTCTGCGCCACCATAAAGATACTCTCCTAAGCATAAAAAATTACCAAGACATTTGAAGGAATCACATTTTCCCACACAAACATTGAAAATATTAAACCTTTCATTTTCCCTCTCTACTTTGCTCATTTCTCACCCTTCTAACAAACCTCTTATTCTTCTTGTTCATTTCCTTATCAAGTTAAAATTTCCATATGATACACTCCATATCCAGCATATTGTATCATATTGTTGGGGTCTCAAAACACATGTTTATAGGTGTTTTGGGAGCCCTCTTTTTTTTTTTTTTTATAAATAAAAAGTATGTATAAACACCTTCCCAAAAACCAACTTTTGAATAAAAAGATCTATTATAAGTCATAACTCATAATAAACTATAGTCATTTCAGACACTTTTTTTTTCTCTGAATTTTGTATTTAAAGAATCAATAAAAACATCAACAAACAAATACTAATAAAACATAGGATTAATATATGTAGTAAAAGTTGAGTTAAGATATGAGATTAAGAAGTTTTACAAGATTATAAGGGATGAGAAGAATGTTGGGTTAGGCTTGGGTTGAGCCCAACCCAACCCGGAATTAACTTTTGGTTGGGTTAGGGTTGAAGGAATTTAGTTAGGGTTAGGGTTGGGTAGGTCAGGTTGGGTTAGGATTAGGGTTGTGGGGGTTTAGAACTTCAGATTGAGTTAGAATTGGCCTCAACCCGACCTATCCTGGCCCGACTTGCAACCCTAATTGGTATATTGGCTAGGCATAAACACGAATTCGATTCCCACAACCATGGACTTTGGGGAGGGGGGTTATAAAAAATGGAAGCATTATCTTCATTTATATAAGAACATGTAAGACAAGTCTAAGAATTAAATGAGGCTCATTCCTTATTTTTGGATGGAGCAATAGGTAAAATTTGACCAAGCCCAAGTGGTGCAATATTTTTTTCATGAATTATATATTATTTAATTCAAAATTTTCTAAATAATTAGAAATTTTCATTAGGCCTGGTCCATATAGGAGCGAGTCCAGGCTTGTAATTTAGGCCTGTGGTGCGGGCCGGTCAGGGCCCGGGCTAGGCTGAAGCCTTTATCATTGGTTCTAAACTCGGCCCGGCCCCGGATCATCCCTGCCAAGACCCCAACTCCAAGTCTCCGCTGCACAGCTATCTGGAGAACTCCACTCGAATTTTGTATTTCGAGTCTGTTTGATTTCAACTTTATTTGAGTTTGAGTTCTTAGAAGGGAGGGAAATTTTCAATTTCTGATCTTTGATATGGATCCGGAGGCCGCTCGGACCGCCAGGGAATCTCTGGACCTGGCATTTCACATGTCGAATATTCTTGAGACAGGGCTTGATCGTCACACTCTCTCCATCCTCATTACCCTCTGCGATCTGGGTTTGAATCCTGAATCACTTGCAGCAGTTGTCAAGGAGCTCCGGAAGGATCCTTCCTCAGCCCCGACACCAAAAGATCCTCCGTCAGTTTCCTGAACAGGTCTGTGAGACCTCCTATTATTCTCTTATTCTCTTCTGCATTTGTCTAAGAACAACTTTGTTCTGTTTGTCATAAAAAAGGCTTGATGGGCTTCTCGCAGACCCTTTGCCCTCCCATGATGGGTTAACCCTAGTTCTTCAGAACAGGAGACACCCCACAACAGAGCCAGGTTCCCCTACACATCTGCGCGCTGGGTCATAACTTTTACTAATAATAGGAAAAACTAGTGCACGAGAAGATGCTGCCTGACCCCGAAAACAGAGTAGTTCTATGCCACAGGGGCCCATAAACAGATGAAAAGAAAAAAAAAACCTAATTTCATATAAAGGATGACTGCAGTATCTTCCCTGTGAATCTCATTGATGCCATTTGGAAGATCAAATTGATTCCAAATTGCTGTGCTGTATCTGTTACCGTATGTTCAATTTGCCACAAAATCAACAAATCCATTTCCTCCCTTTATATGTGATCTAACACCAGTATAAATCCATCGAGAACCTGTTAAAAAGGAGTCCAATGTCCTATATTCTAAGGATATCTACCATTGACAATGTTGACCAAACTTTCAGAGTTTCTGTTTCCCTATCTGTCCAGGAAGCAAATCTCTTTGCAGTTTGCAATATCTGAGACCATCAGGAAGCACTGTCGATTTCACTGTGTCTGTACAAACTGTAAATAGTGAGCAAATTCAAAGAGAAACTCCTCCACCCTTTTCTCCTTGGTTGTTGTGTGAAGCCCGATCAATATTAATTTCACTCATTTCCAGATGGGGACTTTCCATCTAATGGTTCTTACTTTGGTCAGTTTGATCACATTATGTTCTTATTCCAGTTTTTCTATAAGAGATATTTTAATTTCTGAACAAGTCTTGGGAAAATAGTTGGGTTAAAACACAAGCTTCAACCAAAACTCAATCTCCTCTATAACAGCACGCAAACAGGTGAAATTACATTTCATATCATAAAATGTGGAGAATGCCAACAATGCAGCTCCACTGTTTCTTGAAATTATTTGCTTTGTTTTACTGATAAAATAAACTATTTGATTTGTTTTGCCACCTGAAGAAAAAGGTTCACTAGCAGAGTTTGTAAGAATGCAAGGAACCTCACAAATATTACAAAAGAATTTTCAAATCTTTTGTACCATAATACCAGAAACAGAAATGGTTTGTAGACTCTGCCTTGTAATTTAAAAATCAATTCCAACATGAAATCAACTTAATACCTAATTCTATAAATCTATGTCAACTTGAATTTTTCATTGGGGGACTGAATTGAAGGAAAGCAATTTTTCTTGCACTATCACATTATATAACTTGTTTTCACCCAATGGCCTTATTGTATCTTTGCCAGATATAACTCCATTTGGACTTCGTAGTGAAGGAGCCATTTAGATTTAGGAGTCTCTGGTCAGAGACCAGATAAATTTATAAAAGCATGAGGGGTTTGTAGTGAAGGAGTCATATTCTTCCCATTTGCCTTCTTTGGTTGGATCTTCCCATAATACTTTGAAATGAAAAATGCTTTTGTCAATACCCATCTGATTTCCTGAGTGATGTTCACCTTGCTCCAAGGAGATGCAAACTTGATCAAAGCCTATCCGGTGATCTTTCCTCCCCTGCTGTGTCAAACTAAAGTAATTTATGGAGGAATGGTTTTGTTCCTTTTAGAACCTTAAACATAACCAATTAAGATAATCCTGCCACCCCTAGAGAGTAATCTACCTTCCAGGCTGCTGCCCTTTTGTTTTGTTTTGTTTTTTTCAACCATATCATTGAACAAAGCTTGATTTAAGCTGTGCTTTCATCCTTTCTTTATCGGCATAAAGAAATATTTTAGAGAGAGCATTCTTCTTGAAAATCAAGTGATTCTGCTGATGATTGCTACTTTGGCAGTTGGGGATTTATCTAAGACAAGAGCCTGTTTGATAATGGCTGAAGTTGCTAAACTAGATGACTTATTGCTTTTTCTTTTAGTGGATAAGATAATTAAACAATAAATTATTTTTTGGTAACTATTAAACAATAACAACAATAAAATATTTGAGGCTATCATAGTTTTCAAGGTGTCTAGATGATTATGGACGACACTAGGGCGCCTAGTCACCTTGTCGCCTAGGCGATAAAAATTTTATAATATAAAAAACTGACTTTTGGTTAGTTTCCTAGTTTTATATACCATTCAGCATGTATGTTAATTGAAAAAATAGCAATTCTCCTTATTAAGAACATCAAATTTCCTCTAAAAATGTGGCAAATCATCACATCTAAAAGATAAAWATCTTKWACATATATTAATTTCATTATTTTCAAAAATAATACTACTATAATAAGTATTTAATAGAGCAAATTCATTTTAATTAGCAGATAAAGAAGGTTATTAACTTTATATGATAAATATTCAAGATGGAAAGTAGAATAGAAAAAAAAAACAAGGATGGAATTTCTGTTTTATTTAATTAGAGAGAGAGAATAGAAAAGAACTTTATTATTCTATTCTTTCTTTCTTTATTTTTCTCTTCTCAAAACCCTATGATCTTTTAAATTTCAATAGTAAAACATTAAAACAAAGTATAATTGATATATATATATATATATAGCATATAATAAAATGTATTAACACATACATTAATAAGATACAACAATATAAATGATATTATAAAAGGCTCCTGCCAAGAGCGCCTAGTCGCCTAGGCGACGCCTTGACAACATGTAGGCTATAGTAATTAACTGCACTTCAGCTTCAGCCATTAAGGAGCTCACAACCACCATAAAACTTAATCACTAAAGACAAAGCAACAAGTTATTCAGTTAAGCCATTTCAGCTGCTATCAAATGGTCTCTGATAACTTTTAGACTTATAATAAGCTTACCTGAGGAATCCTCATATTGCAAGAGGAATGTGTTTGTTGGAAGTACTGAATGGTCATTGGTGGTGATAAAAATGCATGATTCTTGACGAGGATGAACGTTGACGAGCAATGGTTGATCTAATATGGTGTAGAGTAAGGCATAGCTCAATGATACGAGGTAACTGTAAATGCTTTCAACTGTGGGTGATGATGGATGCAAGAGGGGAACGCAAGATGGTGAGATGGGGCAAACCACTGGAAAGGATACCTATTGCTAGAGACAAGGGCTACAGGGAAAAAGTTAAAAAAAAAGAGCTACAGGGAAGAAGCAGGTTTCGAAGAGTGGACAAAGGGTAAGGGCATTGTAGAGATGATTTATGGGAAAAAGTTTACAGACAGAATGTATGTTTAGATTTAGAGGGGGATGTTGAGGGAAGATGCTTTTGTAGATATACTTGGTAGGCAAGTTCAGAACTTTAGATATATCTGGAGAGGTTTCTTGAGGCTTGCAACTTGCAAGTGGAGAAAGAATACTCTTGAGAGTATTAGAACTATTAGAGATATCTCCAAATACAAGTTGTTGACTCTTTGTGTCAAGTGTGGTTCAGAAGGAATACTCTATGTTCTAACCGTATGGTTGGAATTTCTACCTAGCATTTTCCTACCATTGGAAAAAGTGTAGGATTTCTCTCCAAGTTGAAGTGTCACATATGATATATAGGAGGGGAAATGGGGATGAGGGTCTTCTATTGAAGTCTTTGTTGCACAACATTTTTGGCATTTTGAAGAAGCTTGTAGGGGGTATTTGGTTGACAATTGGGGAGACTAACATGTGTCATTGCGTTGTGGTGGCAATGGAGGTAGATGGAAGAATGGGGCCTCGAAATAGCAAACCGATTAATAGGAGCAGAAGTGGAGAGGAAAATCTTTAGGTTGGTGAAGGAGATGCACATGTCAGGTGCAAGATTACAGTTAATCCACTTTGATCTTTGCTCCATGATGTATCAACATTGGAGAACTAAGGCCATTCTATAAGGAGTAGGTATAATTATGTACAATCCTAACTGTTTGTTTTGTGGAGCAAGATGTAGACAACTGACCATTCATCAAAAGGGACTTTTAAATTTCAAATGCAAGGTCAAAATCTTATGGAATGTCTGAGATGGAAATTAAAGCAGATCATTAGAGAAGTATTGGAAGAGTCTGTTCTAGCCTTGCTTTGGTGGAACTCAAAAAGAAATGCTTGAGGTCAAATGAGGTATTTCACTCGGGGGAGGGACAAGAGGTAGGGGTGATCATTACTAGCCTAGCCTGACCCACAATATATTTATATATTATATATATATGTTTTGTTTTATAGTATACAATATAAATATTATAAAATGACCCACAATATGTTTTGCTTGCCAAATTGCTAGCCTTAAGGTTGAGGAAAGTGCTGGATTCTCTGATTTCTAGGTACCAGGGAGCTTTTGTACATAATAAGCGTGTTCAGGACAATGTGATAGTTGCAAATGAGCTTATTGACTCAAGGCGAAGAAGTGGGAAGCAAGCAGTTGTTATAAAGGTAGATTTGGAAAAAGGAATATGATCATGTCAATTGAGTATTTTTGGATCATATGCTAGTAGAATGAATATTGGGCAGAAATGGAGAAATTGGGTCAAAGTTTGCATGACAACTCCAAAGTTTTCTATTTTAATCTATGGCTCCACAAGAGGAAATTTCAAAAGTTCAAGAGGATTAAGACAAGGGGACCCTATCTTCCCTATTGTTCCTTATAGCTCTGGAGGGTCTAAGCCAAATGACTCAGAGAGCCATTGAAGGAGGTCTTTTAGAAGGGTTTGAAAGTGAAGAGTAATGGTTCCAAAGCCTGGCCTAGGCTTGTGTTATATAAGTTATAACACATTTTATACGTATATTATATGTCATATAATATAAAATACTATATATGTTAAATATAAAGTACTTAAATTCATACGCCCAAAGCCTGGCCTAGGCTTCTGTGTACCTGGGCCCAGGGTTATATTTCAAGCCTGGTATTTGGGCTGTGCCGGGCCCAGACAGGCTATAACCCTTATCATAGGCAAGGATTAAAATTTCGCAATGTATCAGAGCATATCGGCTGAGGCATATCGTATTGGTGACTCTTTGATGCACCCCTACAGTAACTATTTTGGGGTTTGACCTATTTCAGGGGGTAGATAGGCCTTATACCAACCCCCCTGAACAGGTTTGAGAAAAAAAAAGTGGCCAAAGATACAGGCTGATATGCCCCATCCGGCATATTGGCCTGTATCTACATTTAGACCCATGATCATAGGTGCTAAGCCTGATCTGTGCCATGATCACCCCTAACAAAATGGATCATATAGGTGTTTCTTTGAGACATAGGAAGGTCAATACAATGGCATGTAGACATCATCATCATTTAAACCTTGTCCCAACAATATGGGACTGGCTAATGAATCTTGTTTTGCCATTCCATTTTTGTTTAGTGCCATATCCATTGCTAAATTACGAGTCCATAGATTATTTCTTGTTATTTCAAGCCATGCCTTTTGGTCTTTCCCTACCTCTTCTAGCCCCTTCAACTTGTACTAGATCACTTATTCTTATGGGTGTTGTAGATGGTCTTATCTGCACATTACCAAACCAATTTAATCTATTTCCCCTCATTTTATCACCTATTGTGTTTACTCCTAGTTCCTTCAAGTAGGTTAATTTCTGACATTGCCCTTTCTGGTTTTCCCACTCATCCATCTTGATATTTTTTTAATCAGCAACACAGAAAAGATTTCATTGATTAGAAGAAAAAAATGGTTTCGACAAGATGTTGTGAAAGAAACCCAGCTTTAGAAAGCTGACCCAAACCAAATTACAATTGAGCCCTAAACAGATATGCTCTTTGTACCCCTTGCTTAGCTAAGCTATCTGCCAAGCTGTTGGCAGTTCTCCTCACCCATGTCACTCGGATTGACATGTCCTTTGAGAGCCATTTAAATCTTCTGAATTTATTTCTCAATTGCCATGTCACTCCTCCCCTTTATGCAGCCATTTTATCACAGTTTTCAAGCCCAAAACTGCCATTTCTACCACATTCATTTTCTGGACATGTTGTTTCTTAACTGCGTAACACTATGTTTCATGCAGCATTGTTGGCCTTAGAACCATTTTATAAACTTTTGCTTTTAGCCTAAGTGGTATTTGATCCTGTAGACCAAACTTGCTAAATGTTTATTCTTAGGGAGGTGGGGATCAGAAATCTCTAAAAGAAGGCAAAATCTAAACTCTTGCATGCTCTATCTTGAACAACATAGGCAACTGGGCAAGCAACTATTCTGCAGCAATGTTGAACTAATGCAATCATGGCTTTGGTATTGGCGGTGAATGGAGCAACATGAGATCTAGGTGTTACTTCTAAGATTATGATGACATTGGGGATAGAGGAGATTGTGCCTTGGAGGTAATTTCGTTGGAAATGTACCTCAAATTCAAAGAAGCATAAACAATGGTCCGCTTGGAGATAGTGATCTGATTGCTTGGGGGTGATGAAGTCGCTATTTTAAGGGGCAGTAGTTGTAGTTGAGGTAAGTCAGGGGGTGGAAGATGAAGAGATCCAATTGATACCACTGCTAGTAGTGGTGGAGGATTTGGAGGTGCTTCGATGACCCTGATGGAGGCAATGGTAGAGAATGGATGGTTATGGTTCTGTAAGAGTATAGCCATGCATAACACCATCATTAGGCATCAGTAGATGTGTGAAATAGGCATTCCAGTCGTTGCAGCTAAGTGAAATTGCGGTTTTTGTATCTCCATTTCACAGTTTAAGTGTGGAATAGGGTTGCTAATAATTGTAGGTGACCAAGTGCATTTGGAAATGTGTGGAGCTGGGAATGGCATGTGACTTTGTTACACATTCCCACTGTGAAGAAACTTGATGTATTGTATTGCTATAGTCCCTACTGTTACATAGCCTTGTTCTTTTTTATATCTTTGTTTTTGCTTTTCAGCCCCTCTAAGGGCTCTTTTGTATTTTCCTTTTTTATCTTTTAGTCCTCCAAGGACTCCTCTGTAATTATTAATATTATTTAATATGTATGGCAAGTGTTTAGACACCCCTAAAACTCTTTCTCTTCTCTTCCAACTGGTTTGTGACATGGTTTCAGAGCAGGTCCATCTGACCTGGGTTTGATCCTTGGCATTCAAAGGGAGATTTAAGGATTTCAGATTGACTACTGTGTACTTCTCTGTGAGGCTTTTTGAAACTGTATTGATCAGTGCGAAGCTTCACCTTTTTTCTCTGAAAATCACAGGTCTGAACTGTATTTTCTCTCTTTCTCTCATTTGGACCGTTGGATCTGGCTAGAAATCTGGATTTTATGTCGTCCTATCCTTCTCTTTTAGACTATCAGATCTGATTTAGAATTCAGTCGAGTTTTGTAGGGTTTTGATCCTCTCTTCCTGTTGACAGTGCTGTAAGTTGCCTTTTTTGGACTGTTATGTATTGTTTCTTGATTGCTCTGAGATTTCTGCAGTGTAAGATCTTTTCTTTGGTGAAAGGGTTACTTCAATAGTCGATTTAGACTTTATCTGATTCTAGTTGGGTGTTTTTAATCAGTTTTTTCCCTTTAGCCTTGATTTCAGTACTGTGATTTTTTTGGGGCTGTGGTTGTAATCTGTAATGGCTGAGAAGGCTAATATTATTCCTGTAAAGTTTGACGGAACTAACTACAACATGTGGAAGTTCCATTTCGATTTCTTTATTGAGGGAAAAGGCCTGAAGGGATATTTGAATGGAAAGGTCACTAGTGGAAGCTGATAGTGGGAAAATTCTCTTGGATACTCAGTTTGATAGTCTCACATTGCAGTACCCATGAGGAGAATGCGTACTACCTATGAGATGTATTCATATTTGGAGAATGTATATTATCAATCCAATAAGTCAAGGCAATATCAGATTGAGGCTGAAATTTTTGCATATTGTCAGGGAGATAGGAAGATTCAACAATATTATGCTGGTTTTCTTAATTTGTAGGCTGAATATGAACTCGTCCACATAGAACCCACAGACTCAATAGAAAATGTTATGTATCTCCAAAAACATTTTGAGAAGAGGAAGGTGAACCATTTTCTTATGAGATTGAGACCTGAATATGAAATAATCAAGGCTAACATATTGAGTAGAGGAACTCTTCCAGATTTAGATTTAGTGATCGGTGAACTGTTGAGGGAAGAGATTTGGCTTCTAACTTCTGCAAGTATTGATGGGAAATCAGTGAACTCTAGAGTTGACAATGCTTTTGTTGTTCATGGGAGCAAGAAATTGAGCCTTTTGCAATTGTGGCACTATTGTCTTGGTCATATGTCCTTTAAATCTGTAAAACTTTTGTTTCCAAATTTGTTCAGTTCATTATCCAACTTGAATCCTCAATGTGAAGTTTGTCAACTATCCAAATAATGCAGAACCACATATTTTGCGAGTAATAAAAGAAATGATGTTTCTTTACATTTGATTCATACTGATGTTTGGGGCCCATATACCATTCCTTACATGGGTGGATATAGATACTTCATTTTTTTCATTGATGGCTACACTCAATATACATGGCTCTACTTGATAAAACATTGTGATGAAGTTCCTATGATTGTTCTTAGGGGAAAAAAAGGTAAAGGGGAAAGTAATGGGTGATTAACCAAGAAAAAAGAAGTTCCTATGATCAAAATTTCATGAATATGGTGGAAACCCAGTTTGAGAAAAGAATTAAGATAATAAGATCTGACAATGCAAAGGTGTACTTTGAAAACCACCTTTGTGTGTTCTTGAAGGATGAATATGTTGTTCAAAACTATCGAGGTGCTGGTGATTTTAGTTGGGCATTATGTCTTGGATTGGGTTTTGGTGCTCCCTGAGTTTGAACAAATTAGCAGATCAGATTGGGGGGAGATCTTTTTGGACTGTGCTTGAATTTCAGTTTGTAATGATTAGTTGTTCTTTGTTGGTCTTTAGTTGCTTTGTATTGTTGTGGTGCCATCTTGTCACCTCATTTGTTGGTCTTTAGTTGTTTTGTATTGTTGTCAGGCATTCTCTCTCTCTCTCTCTTCTTGCTCTGATTTGTCTTCTCTTTTATTGCTATTTTATTCAATAATCTCAGCACCCTTTTTCTGTTGTAGTTTTCTACTTTAGAGAAATAGGATATGGTTTCTGATCTGATATCACCTGATCAATATCCGTAGAAGATTGACATTGCACTCTGCCACTTTTATTCACCTTCACAGTGTAAGAATGGATTTCATATGCTTGTCCCTTTCTACCAATCACACATTTTTGCCTTTCTTCTACTTGAGTCAAAAAATGATGCACATGTAAAACTTTGTCTTCACATCTTTGACTCAACACCATTTTGCAAAAGTGTTTTTGTTCCTGCTTCAATTTGTTCCAACTCAACAAAGGCTTATCCTAATTATATGAAATTGGCTAAATGAACCTTGTTCTGCCATTCCACTCTATTGAATGCTATGTCCTATTGTTAACTTGTGCATTGTTGAATCATTTCATGATTCTTGCTACTTCAATTCATGGCCTTTTTGGCCTGCCCCTAACTCTCTTGAGTCCTTCAACTTGCAAAAGATCATTTATTCCTACTGGCATCATAGTTGGTCATTCATGCACATAACCAAACCATGGTCTACTTTCCCTGATTGATGTTTCAATATTTATAAACAACATACCAAAATTCTCATGAAATGTCTATATGTGTTGAGATTTGAAAGGTGTTGGACATTATTATTTAACTTGCCAAGAAACCCATGATACGCCAATGTTCTGAATTTTCCAATTAAGGTGGTCATTAACTGGAATGAGTTGGCTCATTGAGCATGCACTAACATCCAATCTAACCAATCCCAAATACAATATTTTCTCACTTGGTTATTATTCCATGTGTATCTTGATATCTTCTGCCCTTGTATTCAGAATCCAGTAAACCAGCCCATCGTAATTGCTTCTTGGAAGGCTACCATAAAAAACCAGGATATCTACTATAAAATCAGTAGAATATTTTGTTATCTTCATTTGGCTTTAAATTCTCCTTGTCTTGCTTTAATTATATTGTTATTTACAACATTTTGATGATTCAATAATTAAACTTCATTTTTCTTATGGAAAAAATATATATTACCATGACTGTTGAGTTCAATGAATTATTACATAATGAAGATTTGGTTTGGTTTATGCTGGGCATCTAATTTTTGGTTAACCATGATCCTTGATTCTGAGGTTTAGACTTGTTCCAATGAGAGTTTATGGCATTTCCCGTGGAAGATGTTGGTGATCATAGTGCAAAACAATTCTCAGTACCAGATTCAAAGATTGCTCATTTGTGTGTTAATAAATCTCTATTTTACTGTCACTAAACTGACTAATTGAGGGGTTGGATAATTTACAATAAGAGTTGGCCAAATTCATAATATAAATACCCCTCCTATGTGGGGTTCACTACAGAATCCTGTCTCCATTCTTCCCTCTCTAAACCATTTCTTCTGTGGAGAAATAAGCACAGCCAGTAAAAAGCCGACTGAAAAAATAAAACAAAATGAATGGATCATAAATTTTTCGAAGACATTTTGAGCTTCATTGAGCTAGAGTATATAACACAGGATGTCATCTTTCTGTTTCCACTGTCTCTACTTATGGATGACAACTATAGTTTGCACTTTGCGCAGATACATAAGCATTGGTTTTTAGCTTGCAATCGACCTTGACTTATGGTGCCATGCTATAGTTTCTAATTGTCAGAGTCATACTGGTTGCTGTATTGGTGTATGAAATGGTTCTAAAGTCGAGGTTTCTTAGGTCATTTTTATAATCCAAGCAAATGATGTTTAGTCTGTTTCTTTTACTGACCTTCATGTCCTTCCTTGCCATGTATCCTAATGATATTGATGACATTGTTATGATAATGATGCTATGATTAGGTTTAAGCTGGATTTTTATGATCATCCAATTAGGCTTGGTTATCTCATGACATTTGCAGTTGATAATGCCTAGTTGAGATACTTGCCTTGTATTTTTGTCTGCTTTTGTCTACACCTAGTGGTGTCCAAACTCAAGATATTTACGTTGTATCATTGGGAATAATGAGCTATTTAGGTACTCAAAAGTGCATTTTATGAATTTTTTTGTATGTTGAGATTATACCTTTTTACTTGGTTTTATCTGAAACTCGGAATACTTTCTTATTTATCAACTAAAAATATCCAGGTGAGGACTATATCCAGAATATTGAGGCGTGCTCAGAAAGGATATTATTCATTGCTTGTTTCATGTACACAGAAATGGTATCTTGCAAGAAGTTTTGTACAAAGTAGGATGCCATACTAAAGTGTATGCCAATTTAATTGTGAACTTTTGTTTTCCCACCCTATTCTACGTCACTTGCAGGTGATGCTCTAGCCTTCTTTTATTCTAACAGGCCCTTGCATTATGAATAGTATAATGCTTCCCTCTTTAGTGCAGTATTAACTGGTAATTAGGTGATTATGATCTTGACCAAGTATGTTGTGCCATTCTGAACTATAAAAGTACATAAGCATGCTATGATCTTTCTGACTATCAATGGTGAAGTTTTTATTTAACTAAATCATATTTTGATGCATATTGACATTGTCGGTGCGAAAATTTTAATAAATTCTTATGCAACTTAATTCTCTCAATCAAGTGATTGAGTTTTTATTATTTTGGGTAAGGCCCATTCAGGGAATCATACGGATTTTTCCCCTTAATTACATCTCCATGAGAAAGTAGAGAACAACTTTTGATTCTGACTTAGAGAAATGAATAAATAGAACAAAAAAAAAAGAACAATAGAGTACTTCTTAAAAAAAAGAACTTTTCATTTGCATTTCTTTTACATACAAGTGTACAAGAGTGAGAAGAAAAAAGAAAATACAATTGAGAAATTCTATAACAATACATTTCTCTCTTTCTTTTCTTTTTGATACAAAGAAGATTTCCTTCTCATACATTCCTTCACAATAAGCTGTAGTCAATCAGATGAAATTCTGACTGTAGACAGCCTTAATCCTTTGGATTTTGTATACAAGAAGGGAACTGTAGTCAATCAAGCTGAATGTTTGATTGTAGACGGTTTTTATCCCTCTGTTCTTCATTTTCATTTGAAGGGAACCAGAACCAGTCCTCAGGAATTAGACTATAGATGATTTAATCCCTAACCTGTCTTGATAGAGGGACCATAATCATCCATGTAAAGGCACCTGGTCGTAGATGGTTTATTTCCTTCTATTTCCTTTCTTAAAAGTAAAAATAAAAAAGAGAGGAAGAAGGATACATAGCAGAAGACATATATAGGAAGTATTTACGGAGAGGACTTTCCTTTTCTTACCTATATTAGTGAGATTTCTTTTCCTTCCCTGTCTTCCCTTGATAACTTCTCCTTTCTTTTATCTTTCTTGGCTTTTCTTAATAATCTCTTGAGACACAATTTTCTCTGAAGAGGCCCCTCTAGCTTCCCCTTAAGGACCTTAAATAGGGAGTGGGGT
This sequence comes from Nelumbo nucifera, assembly GCF_000365185.1. The sequence continues at coordinate 4,188,935 of NW_010729094.1, read as the reverse complement.
AGTTATGCAACTACCCTCTCCCCTTAGGTGAAGGACACCTGTCCCTCCCACGTAAAGAGAGGGAACTCCCATATGGGACACCTGTTTTCTTAGTTTTGATGATTAGCTAGAAGACTAGCCAACCCACTTATTTGGGTTATAAATGATTTAAATACTATTTGGATTAAAAAAATTCCTTGAACAGATAGAAAGAAAAAAAGAAAGAAGAAAGAAAATGGTGATAAGATGAAGATCCTTAAACCTTTCCCAAGGTTGCTAACAATTTATAAAACTTCCCCTCACCTTTCTAATTAAAATGATACCAATCTTATTGATTGACATGGCATGGCAATAACCACCTCATTTTTTTTTGGCTTCATGGGGCTACACAATGGGGGTAGCGGATTTGATCCCAGGTCTCTCCTACGAGTCAGAGGTCCTGCCAACTGAGCCACCATCAGTTGGTAGAGAAAGAAAACCATTTACTCTATTGTTACTTTGTTGATAACCAAGTTTTAAAATCATTGTTATAAGATTTGGACTGTTCATCGAACTGGAAAGGTCATCGAGTCACAGGTCATATGGTCCATCCAACCACTGGGCTAATCCAGTGACCCGTTATGTCACATATATAAATACATTATATATTATATATATACTCTAACAGATGCTTTGTCTACGGTTTAATTGCTATTTTTCTGATCTTCATGTAAGTGATTTAGGTTAAAGTCTTATAAATCATGTTTTTGTTAAAAAATACATATATAGTCAACATAGACATCAAAGAAACAAAATAAATACAAATGACGCTGTAGCTTAATCATCATCATCATCTAAGTTTTTCCAAACTAAATGGGGTTGGTCATTCCATTCAGCTTAGTGCCATGTCCATCGTTGTAGCTTAATGGTAACACGAAATACACACACACGCACACACAATTCCTCCTCGTTGCCATTTTATAATATGATAAAGCTATGTCCTGGGTGGGTTGTTAGAAAATTGGCTGAATGGTTTTCCTGGGTTAATAGTGGATCAGATGATTTTTGGAAGAAACTGAAAACTGGAGTTTTAAAAAACCAGACTGCCCTCTAGTTCTTGAGTTTGATGGTTTGACCATCCAATTTGTTTCGAGTCTTACAACATTGTTTAATATATTAACAAGATACACCCTATATAGGGTGCGTATCTAGTTTGATAGAGACTGGTACTAACACAGGTGTAATGGGGTTGGTGACCATTCATTCTTGANGATAGAGACTGGTACTAACACAGGTGTAATGGGGTTGGTGACCATTCATTCTTGACGTGCTAGTTGTATCATTCTTATTGTGTCATATCCAACCTTTGGTTAACATAGATTAATAGAGGTCGATACAGACCAATATGGGCCACATTTTGGAGGAACGATTTATGTTCATTGGTTTTACTTTTCTAATACATTATCTCATTTCCAATCTTTTCAACTTCATCCTGGATGCTTGTGGGAGAGTTCCTGTCTACATTTGATATCTTGCATTAAAAAGAAAGAAAAATTGATTGGTATCAAGAAGAAAAAGAAGAGTGCATTTTTTCTTTTAATTCTTCAATATTTAGTAGATTCATATATTTTGGTGTTTGAAATGCAATGATACATTGATTTGCTGTTGGATCAATATTTTTGCTTGTATTAGTATATCCATAGATTTTTCCTTGAAATTTTGGAAAGTCCAGAAGTCATAAAAAGTAATATGTTTTAAATGTTTTGATTGTGGGAAAGAACTATAAGATGGAATGAATGGTCTATAAAATCCATTGATCTTTCAACAATTTATGTCAAAGATTTTCTAGTTTGTTGGTAACTTATAGAAACAAAATAATAAAGACAATTTATTAAGTTTATTATTTCTATAAATTATTAATTAATAATTTATTTACAATAAGTGACGGCATATTTATTATTTATAAAACAAAAAATACATTGTTTGCAAATTTAACTTAATGCATATTAATAATTTTTAAGAAGTTATATATCCATTAGCTAGCATATTAAGAATTTAGGATTAAGATGACATTTTTTTGGCATTACACAAGTAAAAATGATAAAATATAGAACAATTGATTTAGTGATTAAAATATGATTGACAACTAATGAGTGCTGTCAAAAGCTACACAGATTGTTTTTGACTCTGCTTGATGCATAGTCATAGTTGTCTAAGACCCTCGCCTTGCCCAAGTGCTGAAATATTTATATGCATTACACCACATGATGTTTTTATATCTTTATTTTAAGTTATTAATAGTAGTACAATGGATATTATTAGACTAAATTATTCATATTGTGGCTTATAGTACTAATACTATTATTCTTATACTAGATGATTTTTATTATTTTATTTTATTTTATGTTTATTTCTTTTGAAGGGCTACACAACAGGGGTAGCCCATCCCCAACCCAGGTGCAGGCGGGATTTGATCCCAAGTCAACGCTATGACTTGTTGCTTTGTTTTAATTGATAAAACAAATAAATATAAAAAATTTAAGGGTATAGTGATCAATCCAATTTTGGTTTCAGCCAAGTGACCCACGACCGCTGTTATCAACCAGTCCCATAGTCTTGAACACATAAAGACTTTAAAACCTGAATTGATAAGTAAGAAGTAACTTGATAGTTTTACACAAGAACGATCAATTGGACTTATTCTTCATCATCTTCTTCCTAGGACCAAAACAAGGGTTCAGCCCATATGTTTTGTATTTTTTCTTTTCTTATTTTTCTTCTCATAAAGATGTTTATTTTCTATATTTTGATATGGGATTTATACATATTTCATGAGGATTATGATAAGTATTAATTTAAAGATTATTGCTTATTACCATGAAACCTAGGGAACTACCATTGGATTTATTTATTAATTTATTTTTATAATACTCATCACCTAAGCGACTGTTAGGTGATGCCTAGGCGACAAGGCACTCCCCTATTGCCTAGTTTCACCTTGGCACCTTGAAAGCTATGCGCATAATTAATAAAGTTATTCTATGATATCTTCCTTCGTATAAAGAATTAAAGTATGTGGTCCTAGTATGTTTATACGTTTTAGTTATTTTAACCTTAAGATTTAGTGTTATTAATTTATCTATGGGATTTATGAGGGTTTTGTTTTTTTAATGTTTTAATGTGTATCCACATCTTTCCACTAGATTCATGTGTAACCAAAGTGTTATCAACTTATCATAAATTCATAATACATATCTTACGAACACCCTTTTTACTGATTAAATTGACACTCATTTGCTACAAAGCTGTAAAAACACATGTTACAAAATTGAAATGCTTACTCAAATTAGGGCTGCAAATCAATTGGACCTTGATCCAATTATCCTGAATTTGGATATTTGTCAGGGATGATCATTTCCAAGCCAGAGGGTCTGGCTTGGGCCCAATACCATGGTCTGGCCCAGATGAGATTTGAACCCTAGACAATTGGGGCTAAAATCAACAAATTAACCATTCCACCAGTGCATTAAGACGTGTTATATTTCACAAAAAACATTACATATATAAATGAGACTTGTGGTCAAACCATTTGACTCACGACTTGGCATGCATTCTGGTTGTGTCCTGTTTGAGTCTTAAAACACTGCTTTTTATCCTATTAGTGTCTGTTTGGCATCAATGCCGTTGCTCTAGAAAACGGGAATACATCAGTACATCGGAAAAAACGGTGTTCCAGGAAATGCCTGTTTGTTTGGAACTGTTTTTCCATAAAAAATAGTGCTCCAAGCCACACCTTAGAAATCGGGAAGGTGTGGCTTGGAGCAACGGTGAATTTGGCGTTTCTTGGAGCTGTAGCTTGTTGCTGCCAACAGGGACATGAGGTGGCAGTGACAGGGACATGATGTGGCATTGGATAATTGGTACCAGTGCTTAAAACGTTTCTTGGAACATTGGTACCAAACAGAAAACGTTGCTGTTGCTACAGGAAACGTCCTACCTGGCAGCAATGTTTCCAAACAAAATAAAAAGACACCATTTTTTCAGAAAGCGGTGCTTCCAACCCATACATCATTAGCATCGATGCCAAACATATACTTAATGTGTTTAAAATCATGGCCTGTAACCAAGCCTGGCTTGAACTAGTCTCATAAGCCTGGACATGTATATTTCAAGTATGGGGTTCAGCCTGAGCCTGGACCAGAGCCCTTAGGCACGGGTGCTAAGCTCGGCCCATGGTCACCCGTAGAACTATCCTCAAAGGCGATAATGAATTAATGATAAGCAAATCAAATTCGAATCAGTCTTGTACGATTATTAAAATGAAAATGGTTTTGTATGATTCATTTTCTTAAATGGATCTAATTAGTATATAGGCCGATTTAATTTGTAATTTGTAGTAAGTAGTATAGATGATTGTACCTTTTTCTAAATGCTCAATATTCTTGGCAAGAGGACAAATTGGGATTTTCAAAAATGCAAACGCCCAAAACAGTAATATTGAATCTGTTGGATTTGAGAAGAACAACCATCAATTGTTTCCTTAAGGTTCAGTTTGGTAGGAGTACAAATGCAAATATGTAGAGTGCAAAGCCTTGCATTTTGTATTATTTTGTATATATTTGTATTGTATGTATTTGTATTTGTACTCTTTCCAAACTGAGCCTTAAAGTTTCTTTAATATTGAGCTGCAGCAATAAGCGATGTAAATGCATGGTTTTGAAAATCGAACCGAAAATGGAACCCTTTTGGCCATTGGTTCCTGGGTCAAATGGTTTGAATGTCTGGTCCAACCCTGGGTCAGATGGTTTTGGGGTCTAAAACCAGACCTGAATCTATGATCGGTTCCTAGGTCAATCAGTCCGACCATCTGGTCCGGTTTAGTTTTTAAAACCATGTGCAAATGTGCAATACTTGTATCTTTCTCCTGACCTCAGCTATCTTCTTGCAAGTAAACAAGGGACTAGAAATGATTAGAGAAGTCTCTCTTTGAATATTATAGCAAGAGAAATAAACTATTGGAGAAACAACAATTTTTATCCCAACTAGCAAGAGGTGATCAGCCATGTTTATTGTTTTCAATCTTTCTTTACTTCAAAGAGATATTGAATGGATAACCCCGGTCCTCCGCTATCATATCCTTGGGGCTGAATGAGATAACCCCGGTCCTGTCTCCTGTCTCGTCTCTCCAAGTTACACTAAGGTCCTAGCCATCTTTTGATGTGCCTCTGTGGGGATACTTTCTTCTTCAAAGGACCTCTAGAGATGTTCATTGCTGAGGAACCTCCCAACCAACACTACGAGCGTTGCCATGTTGAATACAATATGCTGATAATGTTTATGCTCCCCATAGGAGCATGGGATGGCAAGGGCTGCCCTCATTAGCTCCCCCAACAAGCATTTGAGAGGGGTCCTTCAACTGCATGAACTCCTCAAAGTACTTTTGGAGTCTATAGCAGTCTATAATGTTGTGAGAGACTACTTGCAAGAACTCACAAAAATATGTACTCCACTTCTCCTTCATTGGTGGCTGTTGAATCTTTGCTATCCACAAGCAATGTCTCCATGATGGTCATCACCTCGGTGAATAGGGCTGGTTGTGGCATGTTAGACCTTTCTCTTCCTCTTCTTCCTCCATGTGTTGGGGACCTTTTGCAGGAACTCACTCATTCCGCAACATAAGCTTCTCCATACCACGACCCCTAACCATGGTCCTCCTTGGGTCTCTTCAATGTACATGCTATCCTTGTTATGCATTGCCACAAGTTGGTAAAGTCTTGCTGGTTTAGGATCTCCAAGTTGGCACAATAGTGAGGATTAATGTTCCTGATGCACTCCTCCACAAGACCAGACTTCCTCACCTGATCAACATGAAGCTTGTGGGTGGCTGCACGAAATCTCTCCAAATAAACCAGCAACTCCTCACTAGAATATTGCTTTACCCCTCTAAGATCAGCCATAGTGAGCTAGGTCTCCATAGCAAACCACTTTGATAAAAACTTCTCTACTAGATCCTCCCAAGACTTAATGCTTCCTAGTGTCAAGTTGACAAACCAAGTATAAGCTATGCCAGTGAGTGCTTTAGAAAACTTCCTGACCTTAAGGTTGCCATCTATTGAATGTTGACCTAGGGCATCTTCAAACTTGTTAACCTTGAGGGTAAGGTTTTTGTGCAATGCGTTGACAATAAGGTCTCTAATAAAGGGACTAGTAAGCTCTATTGCTAGAACTGCATCCAACTATTGATTGAAGACATTCTAGCAGTTTTTCTTTGAACATCTTATGTAGGCGATCTCTCCAATTGCCTATTGATGGAGATCCTAGGTCCTATGCTACATGGACTCAGGGGTGATGGTGGCCATGGAGGCATTCTTGGTGATACACCAAGCGATAGTGAATTTTGTTCATAGTGCTCTACTAATCGAGATGGCTCGATCGTGGGATCTTTATCCCAATGATGATGAATCAACACCTAGACTATAGATCTGGGCCTTGACACCACTTCTATTGATGGGTGTGCCGATGAAACTGGTGCTGCAAGTCTCTCTTTGAGCTAACTAAAGAGCTAGTCCTGCTTCTCTTCCATCTTGGAGAAATGCTAATGCTGCAGATCCTCCATTTTATTTAGGTGTTCCTCTAGAATATAAGCCTTACCAACTTGGATGTCTAGGTGATCATGGATAGGATCATCATCAGAAAAGTTATCTTGTTGAGCTTGTGCTGGTGAATCCGAAGCTGGATCTTCTAGCATGGGCTATTGAGCGAGTGGTTCATCATGAATGATGGTGATGTTCTTTCTTGGCGACATCCTATTGTGCACATGCAAAACCAAAACTAGGGATTCTACCATAAGATCAATACTATAATTACGGTCTTAGTTCTAATAACATAAGTAGGATGCAGAAAGGGAAGAATAACAAGAAATCTTAGAAAGGTACTTTGGAGATGAAGCTAAGATCAGGACTAGAAGAATATTTTGATTTTTGATATGTTTCTCTAGATATGGATGTGTGTATTCTCTTTCTTTTGTCAAGGACCCCCTATTTATAAACGAGAAGGGGAGTCAATTTCATGTGTGCATATATCAAGAATTCTAGAATTTTTGCTCATCTATTACAAATGCAGATCTTAAGGTCGTTAAGATAATGACACATGTCGGATTGTGATTCATGGAGTAGACACATTCTATTCCATGCTCATAGATTCATACCATATGTCACATCTAAGTTTCTCTGTCATCTGTAACTATCATGTGTGTTCTCTGTCATCTGTAACTATCATCATAGTTTCTTGTTTCCCAAGTTTTGTCTTTTACGAATATAGTCTATGGGTACACTTTTTAGCGAATCTGTATTTTGTCCGTTTCTTAAGTTTAGGTTATCAATCCGTGATGATACTTAAGAAAATCCGCTTACACTCATAACCCACTATCAATTAGACATAAATTTCAACCACTTCTACCATCGAACAATCCCTTTTTGGCAATTTAAATTCGACTAGTTGCCATTCTTTCCAAATTTCCCAGGTTTAGTAAGTCTAGAATGCCAACTTTTAATGGCCATAACTTTTGCCTAGAAGTTCAAATGAGGATTTTTACCTACTATTTTGAAGATCTCACCAAAAACTATAGTTTGGAATCAAATTCTAGCCAAAGATGTTGCCGAAAGACTAGTTTCTAGTGGCCATAACTTTCCACCACTTCTATCATCAAACAATTGCTTTTTGACAATCTAAATTCGACTAATTGCCATTCTTTCCAAATTTTCCAGGTTCAGTATATCTAGAATGCCAATTTTTAATGGCCATAACTTTCCACCTAGAAGTTCAAATGAGGATTTTTACCTACTATTTTGAAGATCTCACCAAGAACTATAGTTTGGAATCAAATTCTAGCCAAAGATGTTTCCAAAATACTAGTTTCTAGTGGCCTAAAGTTGGTTGATGCCCACTCTATTACAACCTAAAATTTAACATAATTCCCAATCAATGGCATGGGGTTCCAATCTGAATTATTTTCTTTATTGTAAAGTAACTAGAAAATGGACATATAGCTTAAAAACCCTATTTCTTGGTTTAATACTAATCCTAAAATGTGAGAGAAAACAAAACTCGATGATTTAAAGAAGAAAAATACTTACCTAGATTGATTGTAGTAGAGAAGTCAATTTGAACCAGCCCCTCTTTAAGCTTTCAAAACCTGACTTCCTCCTTTATTTGAAAAGAAAAGAGAAAGACTTCTCACGTTTAGAAATGAAAAAAGAAGGGATGACTCCTTTTATGATCAAGACTAGAACTTTAGGTTTGTCTTTTGTGTTTTCTTTTTGGATATTACATCCTTTCACCCTTAAAAGAAGTTTAGTTCTCTAAACTTTACATACCTGAGTTCTGAAAAGTTGGGAATACTTCTCCTTCATATCATCCTCAAGTTCTCATGTGGTCTTTCTCTCAATGTAATTATTCTATTGCACCTTAACATAATGAGTAGTGCAACGCCTCAATACTTGTTCATTTTTGTCTACAATTTGCACCGATTGCTCCTCATGAGTTAGATCCTCTCTAATTTATAAAGAGGAGTGATCTATACATGATAAGGTTCTAACCATGGTTTTCAAAACCAGACCGGACCAGACGGTCGGACCAGAAAAACTAGGAGTACTAAAGGTGTGATGTCTAGTGCTCAACTTACCTTGGTCTGGCCCTCTAGTGCTCAACTTACCTTGAATCAAAAATATCATCACACATTTAGTAGGAGATACTTTCAAAAACACATGATCACCCACTTGAAATTCTAAATCTTGTCTTTTATTATCTACATAACTGTTTTGTTTGCTTTGTATTGCACGAAGCTGCTCTTTAATTAGATGAATCTTATCCATTGTTTGTTGCAAAACTTCAAAACCCAACGATTTTTTTTTTCACCCACATCATCCCAATAAATAGATGATCTACATTTTCTCCCACATAAAGTCTTATATGGACCCATCTGGATACTAGCATGACAACTATTATTAAAGGTAGATTTCACCAACGCCAGATTGTTCCCCCAAGCGCCTCTCATATTTATTACACAAGATGAAAAGTTGTGTTGAAATTCAATGTGGTTCCAAGGGCCTTGTGCAAACTTCCCTAGAATTGTGACTCAAATCGATTCTCAGTTTGATACTATAGTCACTAGGATACCATGCAACCTTACAATCTCATTAATATATAGTTTTTCCAACCATTCCAATGAAACCAACTTTAATTGCTAGAAATGAGCCGACTTAGTCAATCAATCCACAATCACCCAAACAACATATTTACTAGTCTATCATCTAGGTAATCCTTTTACAAAGTCCATGTCATGTGCCCCCCCTTCCATTTTGGGATTGTGAGAGGTTGCAACTATCTTGCTAGACTTTGGTGCTCATCATTTACATGTTAACATATAAAGCACTATGCTACATATTAGGCAATCTCCCTTTTCATGGTTTTCTACAAAAAATTCTCTCATAGATCCCTATATATTTTAGTACTTTCTGGATGCACTGTGTATTCTATATTGTGGGCTTTTTATAGAACCTATCTTTTAATCTCTAGATCATTTGGAATACACAACTGGTTGCCAAACCTTAATGTTCCATCCTAATGGATGCAAAACTTTGTCTCTTTACCTACTACTGCTTGACCCTTGGTCTTATTCAATTGGGGGTCATTACCTTAAGCATCCCTAATTCTTTTCCTCATTGCAGGGCGAACCCTTAAATTTGGAAATTGTACTCTTGATTTATGCATCCATACTACCTAAATTCTAAGCCTTCCCATATCTTCCAAGATATACCTCTAAATGATGATTAAAGCAGCCAAATTTCTTGTAGATTTCCTACTCAAAACATTTTTTACCACCTTGGCCTTCCTTGAATGGTAATTGATAATAAAATCATAATCTCTTAGCAACTCCAACCACCTTTGTTTCATATTTAATTCCTTTAGAGTGAAAAGGTATTTAAGGCTTTTAAAAGGGTAGCTCAATGCACAAGGCTTTGACCAATGTGGGGCCTAGGGAGGGATAGATGTACATAACTTTAACCCTGCACATACAAAGAGGTTGTTTCCAAGATTTGAACCCTAGTCACCCAAGTTTTAATGGAACAAGAACCTTGTATTTAAGACTTTTATGATTTGTAAATATTTCACATCGCTCCCATACAAGTAATGTCTCCATATCTTTAGGGAAAATGCCATAGTTGCTAACTCTAGGTCATGTATGGGGGTAATTTCGTTCATAGGGTTTTAATTTCCTTGAAGCATAAGCCACCATTTTACCATGTTGCATGATAACACACTTTAAACCTCGCTTAGAAGCATCACTATAGATGGTAAAACCTCCACTGCCATAAGGAATAGGGAGGATTGAAGCCGATACTAACCGATTCTTTAAAACCCTACTCAAATTCATTTGACCATTCAAACTTAACACCTTTTTTAGTTAATCGAATCGAAAGCATGGCTATATAATAAAATCCCTCAACAAAATAGCTATATTACCTTGCCAAACTCAAGAAACTATGAATTTTGGTAAAATTAGTTGGCCTATTTCAATCCACCACCTCTTCTACTTTATTTGGATCCATTGATAGTCCATCCTTGGATATTACATGACCTAAGAATGCTACACTATCAAGCTAAAATTCATACTTTTTTAGTTTTGCATAGAGTTTTTCCCTCTCAAAACTGGCAACCCCATTCTTAAATGCTTTTCATGCTCCTCCTTATTCCTTAAATACTTTAGGATATCATTTATGAATACTACAATAAACTAGTCTAGGAAGGGCTTGAAGACTATCTATTAAAGCTATTGGTGCATTAGTTAAACCAAAAGGCATCACAAGAATCCCGTACTGTCTATATGTCATTCTAAAGGTGGCTTTGGTATCATCTTTCACCTTAATCTTTATCTAGTGATAATTGGAACAGAGGTTAATCTTGGAGGAAATTTGGCCACCTTGTAATTGATTGAAAAGGTCATTGATCCTAGGTAGAGCATATTTATTCTATATTTTTGCCTTATTTATTTTCCAATAGTCAATCCAAAGGCGTGTACTTCCATCATTTTCTTTACAAATAATACTAGAGCACACCCCAAAGAGACACATTAGGTCTAACAACTACTATAGCTGTTCCTTTAGCTTCTTTAACTTTGTTGGAGCCATGCCATATGGGGCATTGGAGATTGGTCTTAAGCTTGGCATTAACTCAATAGATAATTCAATCTCCCTATATAGAGGTAACCCATGCAAGTCCTCTAGAAAAATATTTGGAAATTCTTTCAAAATTGGAATATTCTCAATGTTTTGTTCTCTCGCTAGTGTCCCTCATTATGGCCTAATAAGCCTTACAACCTCTTCTCAATAACTATTTAGTCTGTAGGGTAGAGATGACTCGAGAAGGAACGTTTTCTCCATAACCTATGAAGGAAAATTTTGGTTTACCAGGAACTCAAAAGATCATTTTCTTTTTGAAACTAACTAGAGAGATGAAAAGTCACTTACCTGGAACGCTAAATCCTAAGTACCCAATATATACCAAGTCAAAGTGTGTCTTGAAAGCCTATAAAGAATTAATACATAAAAATAAATGATTATTACAACAAATTCAGAATTATTGATGTTATGTGCACAATGCATATGCTTCTAGATCATTGCACAAATCCCACTAAATATATGATGGTTTATCGCTTTAGGCTTCTGAGTTTCTCTAATTTCTAGTTTTAGCTATCATGCCCCCAAGGTCAACTTCCAACATTTATAATTCTCCAATAAGAAGTTTATGAATTTATCCTTCAGATCCTCCATGAGTAACTATAAAATAAAATCAAATTTGACCTAATAATATTGCAAACTACTTTTTTTTGGTCACCCAAACATTGACTATCAACCAACTTATTTCCAGAATACCCAGATTTTCCATGATCAAGTACTTGACTTCTCAATGCCATAACTTTTAGTTTGGTTATTTGTTTTGAGAGTGTAACATACTGCCATGAAGATCTTGTAACAAACTATCAATTATACACAAATTTCAACCACTTCTATCACTAGAGGGACTCTTTCCAGTGATCTAAAGTTGGCTAATTGCCACCCTTTCCAAATTTCCTAGGTTTAATGTCTAGAATACCAAATTCCAATGACCATAAATTTCCACCTAGAAGTCCAAATGAGAAGTTATACCTACCATTTCAAAAAGCTTACCATGAACTATAGTTTGGAATCAAATCCAACTAAATATGTTATCAAGTGGCCAATTTCTAGTGACCTAAATTTGGCTAACTGCTACTCTGTTACAACTAAAATTTAACATAATTCCCAATCTACAATTCTAAATGTTACAAGATTGAATTCACTAGGCTCCTAAAGGCATGGGGTTCTAGTCAAAATAATTTTCCTTGCTGAAAAGTGGATGTTCAGCAAAAAACCCTAATTCTTCGTCTAAAACTAACCCTAAAATGCAAAAGAAAGCAAAACCCAAAGATTTAAAGAAGAAATAACTTACCAATATTCTTTATAGCAGAGATCTTAATTTGAATCAACCTTCTTTAAGCCTCCAAGACCTAACTTCCTCTTTGTTTGAAAATAAAAAAGAAAGACTTCTCACAATTGGAAAAGTAAAAAGAAAGAGGGAAGACTCTTCTTACTACCAAGACTACAATTTAAGGTTTATCCTTTTTGTTTTTTTGTTCCTTTTTGCTAAATAGTCCCTCCAAGATAGAAAGTTATAAGGTAGCCCCCAAACCTTAGTATAAGTAATTAAACCCATTAAGGGGGAGGGGAGACTCTCTCTCACTCTCTCTCTCTCTCTCTTGCCCCTTTTGAACCACTAACCTTGCAACCACTGCCGTCATGCTCCGGATTTTTAGAGTTAGGCCATCCTCATCATATTTGCAGGCTTAGAAGGCTAAAAGGAGGTTCTTTTCTCTTTTCTTTTAGGAATTTCCACCGAAAACCATACACTCTCTAGTGATTAATAGATGAAAATAATTAGAGATTTGATTAGTCCATTGTATGCAATTCATCAAGGTTCGATTATCACATAGAAGACCTACACTGAGTTCTTGAATTCAGTTGTGCCATCTTCAGCTTAGAAATCGAGTTTGGGCGATTTCTTGAGTGTGTTACACATCTTGGAAGCTGTGTTTGTGGTATCTATGTTAGGTAACGTTCTTCCCATTTTAAGATCAAATTAGTTTATTGTCCTTGATCAATCTAAGAGAAAATTGTTTTCTTCTAGTGAGTTCGACTCTATTTTGATTAGGCTGAAAGAAATTTTTGAAATTCTATGCTTTCCATCATCAAGGTTTGACCTTTTTGGGTCCGTTACATTCCAATCAATGGTGGTATTAAAGCAATTGGTTCTGATCTAGGATTAATCTAATTTGATTGTTGGACCAAATCACTTAGAATTGTTTTAATCAATTTATCTAGTCTTGTTGTTTCTATGAGAATTTGATTCTCATGTAGTTATGGGCATATGATATGAAAAAATTTTATTTCTTTTTCTGTAATTCAGAATTATTTATGTGTTTGAATGAATGGTTGATTGGCTGGATTGTGGTGGTGTTTTAGATTTAATTTATTATTCAATGTTGAAAGCACATGGGTGATCATACATGATGTTCAAATTTCCCATGTTGCAATTTTATTTCCTTTCCTTTGAAAGAATTTGTTTTAGTTTTTTTAGATGTAAGCATTACAAATTAAGTTTTTTCTTTTGTTTTTCATTCTCAAACCTGATGGAGAATTTGACATGGATATGGAGATCAAGATTGATGCGTGGTGGATACTAAGTTCGACGCAATAAGAAAGGTTTTTCTACTAGTTTTGATCACCACACTCCCAGCCGTAGTTTAGCATAAGTTGATTATGTTGTTTTCTTATTTTCTTGCTGATTAATTGTGTAAGGGATCAACCCGAGTAGCAACGCGGATCGGTGACCGTGACTAGACCAACCAAGACTGGGTCAATTCAATTCATTAAGTATAAGTGTTGAATATTTCAACACAATTAATGAATATTCTAGAAATTAGAAGAGTATTCTTGAATAAGAAATAAACATAGAGCACTCTAGAAATAATTCAAGAAAATAAAACATGTGACAAAAGGGAAAAACATGAAATAACAATTAAAAGATAATTCTAGAAGGGTAATTAGCCATATGTTTTAAATGTGTAAATAGAACATTCTAGATACAAGGGTAAATAAGAAAAACATAGACTTTAGAACCTTTAGAAAAAGACACCCAAAATCTACAAGTAGAGGTCTTGAGACCATTCTTGCTCATTATAGCTCATTCTCTTTCTCTCATTCAGCCTCTCCCCCATTTCAGCCATTCTCCACTTTCCTTTATCCTCTATTCTCTCTCTCATTGGAATTCTAGCACCGGTGAACCACAATGGCTTGAGAGGGAGAGAGAGAGGAAAACTTTGACAAATAGGGGTTCATTCTCACTCGCCCGCTTTCTAATGTTTGTTGAAGAAGATGAATAGTAAAAGTGTTTGAATTAGGTTTAGTGAGAAAGGTTGGTTAAATTTATATGGGGGGCTAATGGCATTTTTGTAACTTTGGGTTTTTTAAGGTGTATTTTTGTAATTTTAAAAAATTGAGGTATTTTTTTTCAATCAGGTCTAAGGGGGGCCAAATCGGGGTTCCTGATGGATGGATGGGTGGGATTTTAGGTTGGAAAATGGAGGGCTGGGATGAATTTTGGGCATTTACGATAATTTGGTGTTTGTAGGTTAACAAGATTGACTAATATGGAATCTTTTCAAATAAAGTAGGGAAACAAGAGGAGTTTTAGTTGAAATTTTGTGGGGAAGGGTGTTTAGTCATTGTAGATTAATTGGTAGGGCTGGATTAGCCCAACTGGGTCTGGATCGGATAGATCTAGAAAGGGATTGATTTGGAAAATGAGGATGGTTTTTGTTGAAACTTTGCAGGGTGAGGTTTTTGGGCATTTTGGGTCAATTGGTAGGGCTAGATTGGCCAAATCGGGCCCGGATTAGGTAGGTTTGTGAGGGGAGTGATTCAGTCAATTCAAGGCTTTAAAATGAAATCTTGGTGTGATGAAGGGGTAAACAAGGGTATTTTAGGCTGAAATTTTATAGGGTGGGGTTTTTGACCATTTTGGGTCTATTTGTAAGGTTATATTAGCCTAACTAGGCCCATATCAAGAAGATATGGAAGTGGTTTATTCAATCAATCCAGAGTCTTGAAACAAAACCTTTGTGTAATAGAGGGGTAAACAAAGGTAGTTTAGGGTGAAATTTCATATATTGGGGTTTTAGTATGTCCAAGATATGCTGTTGATGTCTGTTTGGTTCTAGAGGGTTAAGATCATAGAAATTTAGGTCAACAAGGAGGTTCAAAATGGAATCTTAGTTTGATGGGAGGGTAAATGAAGAAATTTTAGTTTAAAACTTTACGAGTAGATGTTTTGATGTATCTAGTGTTTAATTTATAGTCTGATTGGTTTAAAGGTGTTAGGATCAATGAGATTTGGGTTGCAGGTGTTTCAAGCTAATGAGAGGACTTGAAAGGGAATCTTGGTTTGGTAGTGTGGGAATGGAGGAATCTTACATTGAAATTTCATGTGTTGGTATTTTAGGATGCCTTGGATCTAATGGTGGTGTTTGATCTAGTGGCCAAGGTGTAAATGAGGGTTGACCTATGTCATTGGATTGAGATCGGGTATATTTAATGGTGGAAGTGAGGGCTTTTGGACTAAAATTTGGGTTCTTTGGGTTTTTGGTGTTTTGGAGAGATCAGAATGTTCTAATTAGGTGTTTAAGTTAAATTAGGGGTTTAGGCGGTGGACCAAGCAAAAATCGGGTGATGATACCAATTGTTCATATTTTGCATGTTCTGCATTACTTAACAATAACATGTTAACGCACTTTTATTTGTTGAAAAATTTAGAACTTTATCTTTAACAAATAATTTTTTTCTCTTTAATATCATATTTTCTTTCATTATATTTTGAAACACATCGATATCACTCATTGGTAATTAGAATTATTCTAAGTTTTTTCCCCTTGCACAAATTACTCCAGCACAATACCATGTTTTAAAACTTAAATTTTAGCCCATTACAAATTCATTTTCAAAAATATACAAGTTCAACTTCACATTCATATAGTTTTAAATTTTAACACCATAACAAAGGGTTTTATATTCAAGCTTATTATTCGAAGCATAAATTAACTGTTTTTTTAAAGAAATAATTCTACATCACAATTCATTCATTTAATGAAGCTTTTGAAAATGCATTACAGCACCAGCAATTCATTCCACTATATTAGTAATAATTTTCGTGATATGCTCATAACTTTCAAAAATTTTTAATAAATGTTGCAGCTTTTACTTATTGATTATTCAAAAATATCTTGAAATATCAAATATATGTATATGTTACTAACACTTACAGCTTATATATTATTACTGAAGTTCAGCTCGAGGGCATTAACCCCCTATGGCTATACATATACATATGCATATACATATATATTTCCGTTGTACATATTTTATCTGGGCAATAACATTATGTTAAGGATGACAATTATCATTTCAACCCATGATGAGAATATTTCTGTTAAACATATTTTATCTTCGGAAACTGCTCATTACTGGCCTCCACAACTAGCAACTGGTTAAAGTTAAGAAGTGAGAAAGAAGAAGAAGAAGAAGAAGATCCTAGATCGTTTGCTTCATTGGTGTATTTTATATTTCTAATATAAGATCGGTGTTTAATCTCTCATCTCTTGCATTGATCTTTCGATTTCTTCCTTAGATTTGCATTTTTTATGTTGTTACAACTTAAAAAGAATCACAGAAATGAGAAAATTCAAAATCAAAATGGAAAAACTAAAAACCCTAACTAATTTTGGCCATTGGGAATAACCAAACAAGATTATGAGATATGAAAGTTTTTTTTTTCAATTTTTTATTTTTATTTTCTATTTTAAAATAAATAAAAAATTTAGAATTAGTTTGAAAGCAATTCGAGAACCATTAACTAGGCCAAAAATTTTAATAGTTAAACCATCTTGGTCAGTGGTTCTCTGACCGTTCCAACTTTTTTTTTTTTTTTGTAAAATAACAGTTTAGGGCTAAATGGAACCGATGACCTGATCAGTTCTTGAGCCAAATGATTTAACCGTATGGTCTAGTCCATTTTTTAAAATAATGAATAAAATACTTATTTTTTGAATTTAGTCCTATTTAATTGTAAGGTTTGAATTATAACTTGAATTACTACTTTTCACCTCATTCAATTCCTCTATTTAAATATTACATTTTTTTGATAAATAAATAAAAGAAAAAAAGATACAGAAAAAAGATAAAACACTACAAAAGAAAGAGTCTAGCAAAGTAGGTAGGCCTATCAATGATACTTTAAATTTCATGATTTGATATGATTATCACATATTTAGATGAGGTGTTTATGTAATCAGATTTGGATTTTGCAATCTACATCTGATTAACAATAAAAAATATATAAAAACAAAAAATAAAAATACATAAAGTTTATAGACAGTTTTTGATATATTAATACTATAATTGTTGTCACTTAGAATTTCCACGTGCAAAGCATGTGCACACTTACTAGTAGTTTTAGATGTGAGAAAAAGTTAAAAAGCCTTTGGGCTCATACATTCTCACCCACTTATTGAGAGTTTCTTCTTAGAGCTAAGCATCATAAGATTATACACTCTTGCAACTGAAATGTTTGAGCTTGTATTGTTTTATCTACCTATTTTATAGGCTTTTGTATCATATTACTTTGTTTTATACTTACATTTTTGAGTGCAGGAGGTGTTTTGGGTTAAACAACATTCAAGGTTTGGTAGACACTCATAAGATCTACCAAATTAGGTTGGGTAGACATCCATAAATTCTACTAGGTTAGGTTGGGTAGGCACTAACAATTTGTACCAAGGTATTATATGCACTCGAAAGTCCTATTGGTTGTAAGTCTGGTTAGTGGAAAATGCTTAGAGGGTGTCTAAGGTTAATGATGTATGCAAGAGTTTCTACTGAATCATTATAAAAATCTTGTGTACTTCCTCCTTGTTCTTTTCTTGTTTTATCTTTCTTTACTTTTCAATTTTCTACAAATATTGTGCTACTAATCTCTTTTCTCATCTTGCAATTATTGCACATTACTTGGATCGTTTTCTTTTGAATTGCAAGATACAAATTTCTTGGTGTAGTTATTGAGCTACTAACTCTACTAATCCTACTAACTGCACTAACATCTTTGGTGTGTAGTTTGAGAGCCTTATTGATTATTAACTTGTACCAACTATGAACTACTAACACTTAATTTTTTTTCATTTACATTTATATAGTTGTTTACATTTATTTCTTTATCTTTTATTCAGTTGTATCATTTATTTTCAACAGTTAAATTTTTCCTTGAGGTTCTAATAGCAGTTATCTAATTTCTTGAATTCAATTTAATTACTTTCTTGTAGTTAGTTTTTTTCTCAACTACTAACTTATGGTTAGTCCTTAATCTACAACTACAATATTGAAACACACATCTTGTATAGCTTACACTATACATTTCAGTTATTTATATTCCACTTGCCTTTACTTTTCTACAATTACATTGAATTTATTGTTCTTAAGGTCAAATTTCTTAAAGTACCCCTAAGTTTTAGGAAATTGACTAACTGTATCCCCACTATTTACATATTTTCTTATAGTACCCCTAAGTTTTCTAACAAGTACTAAGTCCTCCCTTGCCGTTAATATCTATTAATGTTTCATCACAATCCATTCACATGTGAGACCACATGATGTATATAACTTTTTAAAACCTAATATTACCCTTTTGTGGTTGATTTTGCCCTCTTTTATTCTTTAAATTTTCAAAATAATTTGTTGGCCAATGATTCCGTGCTCGAACATTTTACTTTAACTAAGATCATTGACCAATGTTTTAGCCACTTTTACTTTTAGAATTTGAAACTGATTTTAAGCAGATAAGAAAAGATGAACTATCTCAATTGTCAATATGTATCTAAAAGAACAAGAAATTGGTAGTAAATACTATCCAAAGGGTTTAGAAGAAAATTTGCCAAATGTGTCATTTTTTCACATATTTTTATTTCTTTTTGCTAAAAGGCTAGAGGGTATAGATGCAAAGGCCAAAGCTAGTGGAACTTGTCAATTAGTTGTTAAGAATTTGAAGGAGGAATTTGTAAGAGATTACATATTTCCTTGTTTGCGAGTTGGAGCAATTTATGAAAGAAAATAGTTGCTTTGAACTTCCATGGCTCAACTGGTTATTGCTAAAGGAAGCTCTTTATGTCTGCTTCCACTCTCTATTTACTTAAGCAGTATCCTTCTTTTATTTCATGTTCCTGAAACCTATCATTTTCTTCCATAATGTCTAACTTGTTGGTTGATTTTTTAGAAATGAATATTTGAATCAGTTGCTTTATGAGCATAGCATTTTTTTTATCAGCACTCTTATTAAAAACAAGGTGGAAAATTTTGATATAAGAGTGAAAAGAAATGGGCACTGTGTTTATGGAGAATGGGGGCTACATGGTCTGGCTTAGTTTTAAAAACGAGGGAAAGCTGAGAAGAAAACTCGCCAAATGTGTTTTATTATAGTTACATGATCAAGATTTTCTTGAGTGTTTTAAATTTTTTTGATAGGTTGAAAATGTTTTGATTCAAGAATCAGGGAATACATTGTTTGGGGTTTTCATAAGTGATAGGAAATAATGCATAGAGCCCAGAATAGTGTTAGTGAACTGCAGCTATGGAATCTTCTACTAACAGACTAAAGGAATCGGGAAATATATTGTTTTTTTGTTTGGGATTTTAGAGTTGCTTTTACGGATCATATCTTTGGTTTTTATAGATCATTCTTTCCTTTGAATATTTAAGTCTTGCATTCTATAGTTACGGAATACATTGTTTTTACGAAATACATTGTTTTTTTTTTTGTTTGGGATTTCAGAATTGCTTTTATGGACCATATCTTTGGTTTTTATGGATCATTCTAACCTTTGTATATTTAGATCTTGCATTCTATAATTACAAAAGGGTTATTTAGAGCTAGAGAAGACCAATAAGGTGCTATTCAAATGTTTCCATTAATAGGCGTTAATGATAAGAGAGGATTAGTCAATTGTCAAAAAGCTTAGAGGTACTTTAAGACAATATGTAAACAATAGGGGTAGAGTTAGTCAATTTCCTAGAATTTAGGGTACTTTAAGATGTTTTCCCTTTACTTAGGCTAAGTTTGGAAGGAGTACAAATACAAAAATGTACAGCACAAATACATTCAAAATAATACAGAATACAAGATTTTGCACTATACATATTGTTAGACAGTGTATGCCCTTAGCTCCAATCAACATGATGCACATTATGACATTTATTGTAAATGAATAAAGTACATATTTGATTCATGTTATTATGGTGTGTTTCTGTGTAATACTCTTAAACTGGACACATATGAGACTCGTGTTAGTTTAGAATCTT
>NW_010729094.1:4132552-4162334 GCF_000365185.1 Nelumbo nucifera | reverse complement strand
AATCGATCCATATATGGACTTAAGCAAGCTTCTAGGAGCTGGAACATCCGGTTTGACTCTACTATCAAACAGTTTGACTTTGAGCAAAATCCTAATGAGCCATGTGTTTATAGGAAGACCGGTGGAGATAAGGTTATATTTTTGGTTCTGTATATAGACGACATTCTACTCATTGGGAATGATGTAGGAATGTTGACTATGGTGAAAGTATGACTCTCACAACAATTCTCCATGAAAGATCTTGGAGAAGCCTCTTACATCTTGGGACTTCGACTCTATAGAAATAGATCGAAGAGGATAATAGGATTATCCCAGTCTACTTATATTGACAAAATAATCAAGAGATACAGTATCGAGAATTCCAAGAAAGAAAATGTTCTTTTCAGGCATGGAGTCACTCTTTCAAAGGGAATGTCTCCCAAGACACCTAAGGAGATTGAGGGCATGAAGGAAGTTCCCTATGCCTCTACCGTAGGGAGCATCATGTATGCCATGCCGTGCACTTAACCAGACATTGCTCAGGCCGTGAGTGTGGTAAGTAGATACCAGTCTAACCCAGGACAAGAGCATTGGACCACTGTGAAAAACATACTGAAATACCTTCGAAGGACAAAAGAGTTTTGTATTGTATTCGATGGTAGTTCACTACAGATCCTTGGGTATACCGATGCCGATTTCTATTTAGACCCAGATGATAGAAAGTCTACATCTGGATACATCTTTACGGTGGGATCCTATGCAGTTAGCTGGAAAATGAGCAAACAAGGGTCCACTGTAGATTCCACAACTGAGGCCGAATACATTGCTACAAGTGAAGCTGCAAAAGAAGCCATATGGATGAAGAAGTTCATTCAGGAATTAGGAATAGTTCCATCCAGCACATCCTCCATTCCATTGTTGTGTGACATATTTGATTCATGTCATTATGATGTGTCTGTGTAATACCCTTAAATTGGACACATATGAGACTCATGTTAGTTTAGAATCTTCACAGCCGTTGTATAGATCTAGGGAGACTTATCCTGCCAAGGTTGACACTGATGTATCGCCAAGTTGGTTGGGGTGGCTTGTCTCATCTGCTAGGGTGAGACCTGAGGTACATGTAGTGTGAGTTTTCTTGAAACACTGAACCGGACCAAAATTCTAGTATTGGCATTGAACTTGGAGATAGATGGGCAAAACTGGAATGCTACACCTGACCCCTAGACTCGATTATGATTCGGATTGGGTTGTTTTTGATATGCCAATCAGTGAGATCCTTAGAGGGGGTCAAAACCTGGGTATGTTGAGACAATCTGAGAATTCATCTGAGTGGTTGATCATAGTGACATGATCTGCCCCTTTGTCGGACAAAGTGAATGATCGGGGGCGCACTCTCTCTAATGGAAACCTAAACTACCAGTAGTTGATTTCAACCGTTGAAATTTGTTTTGCAAAATACATTTATATAGAGATATACATGTTTGTAAAAGGTTTTAATTCCCGGGATCCATGTGAGTAGAGAGTGCAACACTGTACCTTGCAGCCAAGGGAGAGGTCTTCTCTTGTCGGCAAGTGATTGATCATTATGGGGCTGAGAGGTTAAGTGTAAGACCATTGAGGGTTATACCTGATGGGCTAATCTTGCATCTGCCCACAGTCCTTGGGCCTTCATAAGATGAATGGACCCAAGGACCATTTAGTGTAAATGTTGGGCCCATTAAGAGCCCATAGTGATGGACTCAGGGGTTCACTGTATTCAGTAGTGAATTCGGCCAGGCCTTGTAACAGAGGTTAGGCTGAACCCATGTGGCTGATGTGTAGATCAATGATAGGGTCCCACACCACACAAAGAGAGCCAAGCTAGCCAACATTAAAGTGGAAGTGAGTCTGAAAGCTTAATGGGCCTAAAAGCCCATTTTGAAATGGGTTAATTAAATTAATTAAATAGGGGCAGATCTAGAATTTGGATCAGCAGATAAGATAAGGGATTATCCTTATCCACTCAAAGAGTCCAGATCCAAATAAAGATTTGGATCAAAGGAACTCCTAATTTGATTAGGAAGGTTGATCTTTATCTGCAGATAAGATAAGGGATTGTCCTTATCACTTAAAGAGTCTAGATCCAAATAAAAGATTTGGATTAGAAAATTCCTAATGGTATTAAGAAATTTTATCTTTAAGGCTATAAATAAGAGAGCAGGGCGAACCTCCAAATACACATTCGCTGAATACAGAGAGAAGACAACATAGTTAGACTCCTCTTGCCCTCTACTCTTTTTCTTCCTATTCTTGCCGCCCCACCTTGTTCGATCTCCAGTTCTTGGATTCGATCAAGATTGGATGTTGATATTGTTTATTGCAAGAAGAAACAATATAGAAGCTATGCTCACTGTCCTATTCGATTCTTGCTGAAGAATCACTAGTTTTTGGTGAAGAACTACCTGCTGATCCTGCCTCACCCTAAGCTGTGTCATCTTCAGTGGAGGGAGGATTTGGTACTCTTTTTGGGCATGAACACCTACGTTGGGAGGAGCATTCTTGCATGGATTCCGTATTCGGTATATCCCTCCCTTAATTTGGTTTCAGATTTGCCCAACCTTCCTGCAGGGTTCGGCCATCCATATGATGGATCTCCCATCCATTCACATATTTGTATTTGTACTCTTTCCAAACTAAGCCTTAACTACAAAGTCCACTAACAGTCCTGAGTAGTTACTCTATTATTTCATTTATTCTAGTTGCTATTATCTTTAGTGGTTACATTTGAATATTGTTCTTGATGCTCTTACGATTACATTGTTTATTTGTTTGAAGTTTCAGCTCATACTTGTGTTGTGAGTTAAGCATAGTGATAATTCACTTGTCTTCATTGTTGAATAATCTAACTAAGGTGGCGTTTGATTGCACTTTTTAGAGGTCTGAATCTGAAAATTCTACTTTTCAGACCACACCCCTTGTTTGGTTGTACCTCTTAACCTGGGTCTGAAACTGATTTTCAAATATGAAAATCATAGACCTTGGGCCGGCTCTTAACGTGCTCAGACACATTTCAAAGCCGACCCAATGTCCAAAATATCCTTACAATTTTTCGTGAATGACCTGAGTTACCCCTGATACCCCAAAACCCATAAAACCTAAACATTTGACCTCTCTTCTCTCTGTCTGTCTGTCTCTCTCTCCCTTTCTCTCTCCGCCCTGTCTTCCTGCCACTGTTGCTGCGAGTTGCAGCGGTGGCTCTCTCTCTCTCCCTGTCTTCTCTCTCTCGCTCTCCCTCTGTCTCTCTTTGCCCTGTCTTCCCTTCACTGCCACTACAACTTGCAGCGGTGGCTCTCTCTCTCTCCCCTGTCTTCTCTCGCTCTCTCTCTCTCTCTCTCTCTCTCTCTCTTTCTCTCTCTCCCTCTCTCTTTCCCTCTCTCGCTGCATGTTGTCGATTGCTCCTTCCCGCTCTGTAAAACTCCCCCTACCCTCTTGCTTCTTCCGCTGCCTATCCCACCTTCGACGTGAAGCAGAGGACCGGTGCAACATCGCCACTAATTTTGCCAGATAATCTGGGCTTCTGTGAAGCTCAGAAGCAAGCTACCCCCTTCTCACTGGAGTTCAATCAAGCCATTCCCTTCTCTCGTTTGGACAGAGCATTGGTTCATCTTCTATGAAGACAGATGGCTTTGTCGGTGGGATCGAGAGGGCTATGTCGGTGAGCTCGCGTGGCTTCTGTTGAGAGGGCTTTCACACTGTTCATCATCTTATGTTTTCTTCTCTCTCTCTGCCCTGTCTTCTCGCCACCACAACTATCTCTCCCCCTATCGGTTTTCTCTCTCTCTCTCCCCCTCCCCAGTCTTCCCATCACCATTGCAACATGTAGCAGTGGTTCGGTGAATAATAATAATATTTTTATTAATTATTAATTAGTTTAATATTTTTATTAAACATTAATTATTTTTATTAAATTTATTTGTATTATTTATTATTTATTAATTATAAATTACTTTTATTAATTATTAATTATTTTAATATTTTTCATTAAACATTAATCATTTTTTATTAAATTATTTGTGTTATTTATTAATTAATAATTATTTTGATTAACTAGTAATTTTTAATTATTTCATTAATTTTAAAAATTACTTTAATTTTTATTTGTCTAAATTATTAATTATTTTAATATTTTTATAGTCATTATTTTTTTTATTTTAACCATTTCATTTGTTAATTAGTAATTATTAATTTATTATTTTTTTATTTATATTATTTCAATATTATTTTGAGGTTGAAAATTATTTTTTATAATGCAAATTGAACTCAACATTTCCAAATATTATGTTTTAGGGGTAAAATAGTAAAATCAGTAAATTTTAGATGGTAAAGGACTGATCCAATACAAACTTATGGATTCAGATCCTCTAAAAAGTAAAAAAGCATCTATGTCTCTTTTCAGATTTCAGACACTTTTAATATCTTAACTTTTTAGATCTGAATTTTCAGATTTATCAAATGCCACCTAAGCCTCTATTTTGCTCCAATTTGTATTAAAGGCTTAGAGCTTTAATTTAGATTTGGGGGGAAGGTAGTAGACTATGCAGCAATTCCCAAAATTTATTGTCTTTCCTTCATCTAGTTCTAAAATATTTTTATATGCAAGTCCCTATTTAGAAAGAAAAGGATGTGCTTCTATAGAGAACATACTTTACTTTGATTTGTATGTTAAAGCTAAAAGTAAGAATGTGAAAACTCTGTTATTGATGTATTTAGGTCCATTTGATTTGTAGTTGGAATCGGAATGTTAATTAGAATAGAAATTCCTTGAAATCAGAATTGGAATGGTCCAACTGTTTGATTGAGTGGAATCATGCAGATTCCCATTCCCATTCCCATTCATGGTAGAGTGGCATTCGCCCATCCTCCCCTTCCCTTGGCAATGAGATCCTATCCTAACTGATTCCAATTTCCATTCCAATAAAGTCTGAACCAAACAGCCTATGGGAATAGATCATTCCCATTCCAATTCCAAAGAATTTTAATTCCGACTACAAAACAAACAGAACCTCATTCCCAAAGGAAAATCTGAATGGCTATTCCCTCAAATAGAAAAATGCCATTCCAGTGGCAATGTGAATCAAAATCCATTCTGTCCAATCAAACGTCTGGAATTGAAATGGCCACTCCAATTCCGATTCCAGATCCCCATACCCACGAACCAAATGGGCCCTCAGTAAATGGACGCATCTTCCTTTTCTCACCTCCTAACTCTTCCACTTTGTAAAATTCAGCCCCAAACGACTACACAAATGGTTTAGAAAGCATTGATTTAAAAAAAAAAAAGGCACAGAAATCATGTTGGTGGCGCAGATGGCCCTGTCCATTTGCGGGCTCATACGTGTCAGGCGGTGAGGGTTAGAGCAGAACCAATCAGCGAACGTGCACTGCCCTTCTCGGCAGGTTTCGGGGAGCCAATGGCGCAAGGTCACATGGTGGCCTTGGATGGCCCTGCTCCCCGTGTACGGACTCCATCTCGATCGTCTGGGCTCTGTAGCCTTCAGGCGACCTCAAGTATAAATAGGAGGTGACTCCCTCCAGGTAAAGGATCGAACACTTGAGCTTTCTCACTAGCATTTGAGATCTCTTACTCTCCTGTGACCTCGTCTGGGTGCTCGCACCTCAGACCTTTTCTGTTCATCACCTCAGTACTAACTTGACAATCAGAGTCTCTGCCTCGGGTCTTCACCCAAGGCCTTTGACGTTCTTCTCCTTACATAACCAACCTCCTGGTCCTCGGCCACCTCAAACACACGGCATAGCAGACCTCGGACCTCAGACCTTGGGTTTCCACCACCTCAGACATTGGTCCTTGACCATCTCAGTCCTTGGACCTCGGATACCTCGGCCCCACTCAGGCTTAGGAGTGAATTGATAGTGTTGTCCTTGGCCAATCTGAGCCTCAACAGTGGATATTTTAGATGGTGTTCCGTGTCCGCCAATTAATGTATTTTGTTTTTGAGAACAAAAAATGGTTTTTGTGGCTTCAAGCAATATTGAAGAAGAGTTAGGAGGTGATGAAGTAAAATACCATTTATTCTATTATAAGTACTACATGCATAATAGAGTTTACAGAGTTATTTTTAGGTGAATCAATAGACTGTCCCAGTCATCCTTAGTTGCAATCTCCTGGGCCAAACCCAATCCTCTGCTTTGCAAGATCGTAGATCACCTTTAGATTTTGTTGTTGTTTGTTTCCAAGGATAGTCACATCTCCATTATCGTCATTTCCGGCGAAAGCCAGACAGACTTGCGAGACGTTTCCACTGTAAAGGATGCCATTAGGATGCACATCCAGCACGATATCCCCGCGGAAATGGAGGCCTATCTTCGGTATCCTTATTGTACGGTATCTCGTCAAGTCATAACATGTATCCAATATTGAAAGGGCCTCCGCCGATCGGTACTTGGACATCAATTGCCGGAATGCAGAGCGAAGGGCGGAGTAGACTGATGGAGGTAAACGAGTAATGACAGTGCCAGAGTCTATTATGGTTCCTGAATTTGCAAAATCCGATGCTGAAACCGGCAGTCTACGTCCTCCGACGCTGATCGCTGTTAGTTCAAGAAAGTAGAAGGAAGGGTACTGGGAGTTTGTCAGCAACGACGTGAACTGAATGGCTGAGGAGACAGAACTGATTGCTTCTCTTCCAAATGCCAGGTATCCTGTAGAGCTCGAAGTTGAAGGCAAACAGTAAGAGAAAACTTGACCATATGAATTGGCCGTCTGGGACACCAGGGATAGCCGGTGACGGCCGAGTCCTAGCAACCCGGCTGCGTTTCCAAAGAGCCCTTGGTTGTTCTGCCCACACCCAAACAAGAAATTAGGGAAGATGTCAGAACTAGAAGCGGTGAGTCTGAGCATTTCACGTCCAAAGTATCCGACCGAGTATGACCCATCACCGTACTGGATGCTGTAAATGCATGTGGAGGCGGAGCAGCCAGTAGGGGAACTGGTTGCAGAACTGAGTTGAGAGCACTCATCTGCGCTGCAAGTGACATTGGAATAAGACGATGATTTTGTTGGATCGAATATTGGATCTTGCTGTTTGTGACAGTATCTCGTGCACGGCTTGCACTGAATCCATGTTAGGTCGCTCCCGGTGTCAAATATAAGGGAGAGATCAGTCCTTGGGCTTCCCAATCCCACTCTCACAACGTAGTTGCCGGAGCCCAAGTAGCGCCCGGAGCGGGCTGGGACTCTAGCTTCCGAGTTCCTTACTGCAGATCCTCTGGAATTGTTGGAGAGTCTAGACTGGAGGAAGTCGACTCGAGATTGGTCTTCGGAGAGGATCTCAATGGCTGCGAGTGGGAGTGGTTTTGTCTTCCCTCCGCCCAGGTGGGAGCATGGCCCGTTTCTGTGAAGTATCTTTAGTCTATTCTTGCTGTTGTTTGGACCTAAAATTAAGTTGTAGAAACTGAAAAACTTCATTAATCTGATCTACAAAGAAGTAGTTTGAAGTTCAAACTAACTGTGAATTACATGTTTAATTAACCTTGGGCGGAAGCGAAGCAGGCTGACGCCGGGAGGAGAGAGCTGGTTCTAATAGAATAACTGTGAAGATGATGCTCTTTCACTGCAGTCTCTTGTTCTATCTGGTACGCGTATACGTAGGATTTCTCTGGAGAGTAAAGATAGCAGAGGGAAAGGGAAGAGATAAGGAAGAAACTGTGAAACATGGAGCAGCCAGCCATGGCTTCACCCTTCGGACTCTTCCTTTTCTTCTCTCTTTCTTCTCAGCTATCCAGAGTCCAGAGACACCACCTACTACTTCTGTCAGGGCTAACGTATATACTTGTGTTCCCAGCCTCCTCTAATCAGTGTTTTCAACCCGGTCGACCCGGTTAGTTGGACCGTTCGTTCACCCATCATGAAACCCATTGATTAGGTTAGAAACCCAACGACTCGACCGCTTAATCGAAACCACAGATTGCGAATTTCAAATTAATTAATTAAATGATTAAAAAAACTACCTTGACTTTTGATAAATACCACCGGTTCATTGGTTAGGTGTTGTCTGATATTATATCGTCGAACCAATATATGAAATCCTTTGAATTAGTCGAATTCATATATTTAGGTATGATGACGGATTGATCCATTCAACCGGCCGGACCTTTGAACCATTGATATGCAAACCGGAGGGAGGGTAAATGGGTCAGCAGGATCGGGTTTGAAACAATATTGCGTCACGATGGCATCAGTAATTGCCCAATCGTTTTGCGCGTTGGTCCCAACGATCATAATTCATAAATAGTGAGTAGAAAAGGGCTCCTTGGTGGCCTGCCCACATCCTTTATTTTACTTGCAGAGTGGCCACCTTTGTCCACTATAGGCTCATCATAAAAGATTTAATTTAAAAAGGGGGAGTGATATATGGATATTGGGAATGCATGTCCTCGTCATAAGAATCATGAGAATAGAGGTGTAATGTGGGCAGTTCTGGCACGGCATGATTTTGAGGAATCCACATCAGTACCTCACAGCACACCAATGCACGCTTAGATGTACTGTGGGGTGTTTTTGTAACCATCATTTGAAGCAATGTTTTAGAATTGTCACTGATATGGACGGTCGGACCATTTGAACCGGAAATCGTTTAGGCGATCGGTTTCGTTTTACCCTAAACTTGGTCTTTGGTAAAAAACCATTGAATTAGTCAACGAATTGTTGACCTGGATGGTTTGACCATTGAACTATTTAACCCGAAGTACGGTTTGCGGTTTGGAGCAAGAATGAAAAGAGAAGAAGTGAAGAACTCTCAAATCTGAGATCTACTGGCTGGAGAGAAAGAGGGAGAGAGGTCAATCGAGGGATGTGTGAGACAGTGAGAGAGATCTAAGAGATCTGGGAGAGCAGACTAGAGATCTGAGAGATTTGAGAGATCTGAGATCTATTGGAGTCTAAATGATAGATCAGAGAGAGAGAGAGAGAGAGAGAGATGACTGAGAGAAATCTCAAATCTACTTTCATTACCGTTGCTGTAGGTTCGCCATCGCCAACGTCATTGCCGTCGCCGTCACTATTGCCGTTGTAAGTCACCATTGTCGTCGCCGCTGTAGTCTGCAAGTGACCTCCTCATCCTCTTTCTTCTTCTTCTTCTTCTTCTTCTTCTTCTTCTTTTCTCTCTTCTAAACTCTCTCAACCATCGACAACTTCTCACATTTTTCTCATTCTCAAACACTCTCTTATATTTATATGCATCTTACCCTAATATTCCAATCTAATGGGTAAGATGATAAATCACCAGTTACAATATTTAAACCGCTCAAACTGTTTGACCCGGACAGTCGAACTGATGACCCAGAAACCGGTGGACAGAACAGTTCCATTTCTGGGTCGGTTTTTAAAACCTTGATTTGAAGTGTCATGCCCTCCTTGATCTTCTAGCCTATCTTCATCATCCGATCAATCCTTCAAGCATATACACATCTTCAAGCTTTTATCATTCATGTTGCTTCTCTTGTCATCCAGTACCCTAGTACCTAATTAAACTAAAACAAAACACTAATGGAGTTGTGGACATCGGAGGGTTAGTAGATGTATGCCGTGGTGGCAAGCATTGGATAATTTTTCTATGTTCTTTCCACCAGGCTAAAATATCAAAATTATTTAATTCCTTAGAATTGAAATTGAGGAAACCTATTAAATTACTAAAATTAGCTTGTAAATGCAAAGTGCCAACCAATTGGTTAGTAAGGTCTCTTGCAGGTCATAGTGGAGACTTGGGATCGAATACCGCTTGCACCTAGGTTGGGGGATGGGCTACCCCTCATTGTGTAGTCCTTTAGAAAATATAAAAAAAAGCTTAGTGGCACCTGATTCTTGCCTTTTATTTATTAATGACCAAATATCTCTTCCACTACTAGAGCTAATGCTTCAATAGTGGAGGTTGTACAAGTTCTCATATTTCCAAATAATTTTGTTTCATATATATTGCACATTTTAAATAATAAACCATTAACTTCATCTTTTTTGTTCCAATATGGCTTCTCATATTTTCATAATAAGATTCAAGCAAAACATTTAAACCATTTTTCTAATTTTAGGATCTCTAATATTGTAGCTATGTAATATAAATAATTCTAAATTATTCATATATTGTAAAGAGTATTTAATAATTATAAATAATTGATTAACTAAAATGCAAGAAGTTTAATAATAAACACCAAAAAATACATTAGTTGTATCATAAAAAATTTGTAAAAAATCTTTTATACATGTTGCAATTTCCCAATCATCGTTAGATATAAAATCATGGGACATTTTCTCATTATAAAATTTAGTAAGAATGTCTTTATATGAAATACAACTCTTTAATATAGAATAGGTGGAATTCCACCTATATTGAATATCTAATACAAAATTTCTACATTTTAAACCATATTTTTTGACATAAATATTTAAATTCTCGTTTTTTGATCCAAAACTTCTAATATACATATTACAATTTCTAATTTTAGAAATGTGAGGTGAAATAATATTTAAAGGATTTTGTATACATAAATTTAAGATGTGACATGC
Organism: Nelumbo nucifera; assembly: GCF_000365185.1. The sequence goes on along the minus strand of NW_010729094.1, from coordinate 4,151,794 downwards.
ACATCTAATGTGAAATAATTTATCATTTAAACATGGTTTTAATTGCGATTTTAAAATATTTATATTGGAATCAATATTACTAGCATTAACAAAACTAATAGAAAAAATTTTATTTTGAATACCATAAGTATGTAGCCATTCAAGTCTTGTAAAACTTAAAATTCTATTTTGTAAAAGCCAATTTTCATCAATAAAATGTCTCATGACACAAATATAACTAATATTATATTTGGAAGTCCAAATATCAAATGTAAGTAAAATTCTAGTATTATGATTTTACAAAGTAGAAATTAATTTTTTATATGAATAAAAAAATTTAAAGCATCTACTTTAATAGTATTTCTAGATTTTTTTTTTTAAATCGGGGATTTACTAATTATTGTAAAAATGGTTGTTCAGTATGTACAATATATTTAGCTAATTCTTATCTTATTTTTTGGGAATATTCAAAATTATCAAAAAAATCACACCCAATTTGTAATTGGTTTTGATTATTTTTATTTTCAAATGACTGGCCATATGTCTAGCCAATTAGCCAATATCACTATTATTGTTATAACTAAAATCTCTCTTACATTTAATGCAAACAACTCTTTTTTCCTTTCCCTTAGTGTTTCTATTTTATACATTTCCCAAACATGGTTTTTCTCTTTCCATCCCTAGTAGCAATAATAGGGGTGCCTCCAGGAACATCATCCATAGAACCACTAACACTCATATCAATGCTATCAGAAGGAGGAACAAAGTCCTTATTTGCTACATTGCAGATGTTTTCTTTGGACTCCACACATAGAATGTCCAACTTAACCACGACCTCATTGGCATCGGTCTCGGGGACCACTGTTTTAATTGCCTCTCCTCGAGATGACTCATTCTCACTACTCTACTCACTACCCAAGCTAAAACTACCAAGAAAAGGCTCTTCACCGAAGATAAGAACACACAAAAACGAGGACCCAAGCAAAAAAATCCATCAAACACTCTCAACCAAATGACAAAGGCACCTGGTTTTGTTCCTTCACATTTATAAGGACTACCAATGACCTATATGGACTGGTGATTGACATGTGCCTGCTCGCCCGCTCATGAGCTTGGAAGACAAAGTGTCTCACCTGATGTCTCCTAGTTTGGAGTTTTGAATTTCAAATTTCCAACCTCCCGCGCATGACCCCTAAGACCAAACTGGGTTACAACCTTGACAATTCAACCAAATCTAAACTAGAAAATGAGTGTTGGATATTGTATGCCTTAAGTCCAATAGTGTTTGTAATTGGTTGTTACTATGAAAAAAAGAGCAATTATTTCATGTGTCATGTGGTATGTTTCTGTTAATTTAACCCTTGAACTACATTTTAGGATTATGTTCGAGACACCATATTCGGTATGTAGTCTAAATGTTCTCAACCAATGGATAGACTTGGGTGGTCTAATCTTGACAAGGTTAACATTCACAAACTACCTAAGTGAGAGTAGACTGTCTCATCTTCTAGGGTTGTGACACAAAGAGTGGGAATGGATGTTTACCTAAAAGACTAAAACATACCAAGTTTTAAATTATTGTTTGGCTTTTGGATAGGTGGAATAGCTAAACTGTTGCTTATGATGTCTGACTTTATAAAGATACTCAATTAGATATTTAGCTAAGCTGCTTTTGATATGCGCATTAGTGAGATCCTTTTGGGGTCAACATCTAGATATGTTGGAGCCTTTATGAGGGGTATTTAGGAAAGTAATCATTGTGATATGATCAACCACTTTGTAAGAATATCTGTGAACATACCTTCATTAGTGGATAGTCAAAATTGTCGACAGTGGATTTCAAAAGTTGTTGAAATCTGTTTTGCAAAATTATATCTATATAATTTAAATAGTTAATTCTGAAAGGTGTTTGCAAAGTAATTATTTCCTAAGATCTACTAATGAGAGGGTGTGACATTGGGTGGGTTTCGGGGACAAGTCCTTCCCTAAGGCTGCGTTTGTTTGCGATACAAACATTGAACCGGGGTATTTACGTACTCTGGTTCGCGTTTGCAAGCATTTGTTTGCGATACATATATGTATCAAAAATGAGTGCAAAACTGTATTTTCTGACATGAATGTATCGATTGAAGAGTGCATTACTGCATCAAATTTCTCGATGCAATCTTGCTCTCTTCGCTCGACAATGTAATTAGGGTATGCATTTGCTTTCGACTGTGTGAGAAAAATAGCCATTTCAGGTGAGCGGAGATCTACTGTGCCACCCCCCCCCCCCACCGCCTTCTAACGATACTTTCTCACCTCCATCTCCGACCAAGGCATGGTTGTTGGTGGTCGGCAATCAGTATCTTGTGTTTTTTTTTTGACTTGTGTTTTTCTATTTTCATGTTTTCATGTCGTCTGGTTGCAGGGTTCCTGTCGATCTGATAGGAGGTTGAAGATCTTCACTTCGATCTACACAAGGTAATGTTAGATCTGTCTTGAGATTCACAGATCCGGTATTTTGCTTCGACTAATAAATGCTTTCATCATTTTTTGTTGATTCTTTCTCAGACCTAGCCAAGTTTACACATCTTCCGCTCTGTCTTCAACAATCAAGTACGTGCATGGTGAAATTCTTCTTCTTTGTTACTTTGCTTCCTAATTAATCATTTTTTATGTTATCATTCTTGTTTGATGAAGATATCTTCTTGAATATGTGATATTTTCATTTGAAGGTATATGTATGATATTTGCCTTTGAATATGTGATCCAGTCTTTGCTACAACTAGTCAAAGACCCCTGTGGGGCCTTTCTTTTTCCTTGTTCTAATTTTTGTGACATAAAAGATTACGAAACTAAGTACTAACCATGAACCTAGAAATTAGGATCTGCATCTCCAAACTGATGGCTTCATTTGGTGGACAAGCCAGGGCATTGGGCTCTAATGCCATGCATTCTTTAAGGGATTGAAGGGAGAGATTGAATGTTCAAAATAATGCAATATTTAATTGGTTCATGCAACTTTACTCATGGTTCCCTGTACCCAATTATTTCCAAATTAAATTGAAAAGTTTGGGCCAATGATAAATTAGATATTTGGGGTGACAATGCATCAAGTTTTATCTAAGCACATTAGCAACACTGGGTTATTGAGAGTTTGTTCAAGTTTCATCTAAGCACATTGGCAACACTACAACCCATGAGTTACTTTAGGAAGGTAATTGAGAATTTGTTCAATGTTTTGTTTCACTACAACCCAAAGGATAGTTTTTTTTCTCCTGCATGTTCTTTGTAGCCTTTGTATAAATCTTTTAATTGTCTACCAAAATGGCTGCACAAAGCTAATCTGTCCCATCGGCAACACCTAGTCCATTCAATTACAGGAAATGGACTAAGTTTGGAAACCAACCTGGAAAAAAATTAAGAAAGAAATATAAAAATATGCAAACAAACTAATGGATACACCACTATAAATTAAGGACTTATGATGCATATCTATGTCTTTATAAAGGACCTAACCTATCTTTCCACAATCTATGTAATCCAACACTCATTAAATCATTCATCAAATCATAGTTTGGAGCAACACTACTAAAAACATTACCAACGAATTTACTCTTTTCTTCTCTTCCTTTACCTCCTTGATAGAGAAACTGATGCATTTTTATAAAGCTAGACAATCTAGCCCCTACCAAATAAGATGCATTTTTTAATACCAGTCCATTACATTAGAAAAGTCGCTTTCTATCTTCATATGATTTTGATGTTTGGATCTAGTGTATGAAGGTGAAGTATTAAGGAGGGGGAGGTTTAGAATGGGTTGGCTGCAGATGTAAACATCTTGTTCCACTTGCTACCAATTTGGCTAGGGGAGGCATGGATAGAGCCAATTCTTGTTGTTTGTTGGAACATTACATAGATATGTCCCAACAAATTAAGGTCCCAACATGGATATGTCCCAACACAGATATGCCCCAAGATATCTATATCTCGAAGATTTTAGGATTGAAGGACTTGAAGTAAGGGTCCACTGGTACCCAAGTAACTATTTGCACCTTCACTTAAATACTAAAAATACAATAGTAGCCATGATAGCAATAACCGAAAAACTCAAATTCTATGATACTTGAATTTGATAGCTTGGTAATGAACCAAACTAGGCCCAAGACACAATCTGCAGTTGTCCTACTTCTTAGGCCAAGCTGGAAGCAAGACAAAGATTAAACTGAACTCCCCATTTGCCTCTGGTTTTAATAGGGTTATTCTTAGGGGACCTACTCTGTTGTCTGTGACAGTCTTTTTTAACAGGGTTATTCTTAGGGTACAGGCTGAGATCCTATTGATATGGGTCTATCCGTATTGCATACATCATACAATTTACAAGTGAAGAATCAATAACAAATTGAAAAATAACTCTACTTCTAGAGGATAGAGGTTGATCATATATAGTTAGACTTCTACATAAGCATTGACTTATCAAATGTAGTGGATAAGTGTTGCATGACTCAATTTCCCCCTCACAGTAAAGATTAGATAGAACAAGGGTGAAACCAACCCTAACCTATATAAAGCCAATCTGCACAGGCCCACACCAATTCTAAGGTTTATATATGATCGGCTTTAGCCAACTCAGTTGACTACTCTTAGAGTGGCTAATAAGCTTCAACCTGAAATTGTAGTTCATAATTATTTTGAACTTTATCTGACAATTCTTAATATAGATCACAAATTTGGTAGGGTCTCATGAATCCAGCAAGGGGGATACTTCATGATGCAAGATTTACAGCTTGAATGTGCAAAGTTTATAGCTCTAAATAGTGCTTTCATTGTAATAGCACTCTAAACATTGCTTTTTCCTTTTATAATGACTCATTCCTTTCATAAATATATTGGACAATTCTCATGGGCTCTTTTGACTTGTCAGTCAAGCATGGAGGTAACACATACTATGGCCAAGCATAGGAAGATTAGTGTGGCCATTAGTTCCATTATAACATATCTTGCAGTGGTTGTCATTGTCAAACAGTATACTGAATCTGCAAGTCGAAGGGTGCGGGAGGTCAGAAGCCTAGGGAAGGGAGTGTTTCTTAACACTGTATTTAGTAGTGAGTCATCTTGTTTATCTCAGATTAGGATGAGAAAGCCATGTTTTGATTCCCTATGTCATTTACTTGTTACCCATAGTGGACTTCGGCCAACCATTAACATGTCTATCGAAGAGCAAGTTGCAATGATTTTGCACACTATAGGGCATAATGAAAGGAATAATGTCATACATGCTACCTTCGGGCGTTCACAAGAGACCGTAAGTCAATATTTCCACAAAGTCTTGTGTGTTGTACTTAGATTGTACCTTTTGATGGTTATACAACCTACTGGAGAACAAGTACCACCGGAGATTAGGAAAGACTCCCGGTTTATGCCATATTTTAAGGTATGTAACAGATTACTACACTTTTTACCTTAACACCTCCCTAGATCATGAAATTAACATAATGTAGTTAAATGTAGGACTGTATAGGTGCAATTGATGGGACCCATATCCCATGCAAAGTGCCTGTTGAGGAGCAAGGCAAGTTTCATGGTAGGAAGGGGAAAACAACACAAAATATAATGGCTGCAGTGACATTCGATTTAAAATTCACCTATGTATTGGCTGGGTGGGAGTGTTCGACCACTGATTCTACAATCCTATATGATTCCTTGTGAGGGGAATGCAAACTCCACGTCCCCGAGGGTAACTTAAATTGATACTTCATCCTTTCTAATACTCGAACAGTGGACTCTATTGTCTTAACTAATTTCTTGTTGCCAATGATCACTCAACAAAATATAGGAAAATACTACTTAGTAGATGCCGGATACAGAAACATGCCAAGCTTCATAGCACCTTATCGAGGCACCAGATACCACCTCAATGAGATATGAGGGCGATTTCCGGAGTCTCAGGAGATTTTCAACTATAGACATTCATCGTTGAGAAATGTAGTGGAACGTGCTTTCGGTGTTCTGAAGAAGTGTTGGGCAATTCTTGATGCAACACAACATTTTGACTTTGACACGCAGGTCAAGATTATGATAGCTTGTTGTGTGCTTCACAACCATGTCATGGGAGTTGATCCACATGATCGGTACACCCGAGAAGAGATCCGTGAGGTAGACAACCAAAATACATTTGATGGGGATGAATTTGTGGAAGAAAGCGCCAATGCAGATTCTCTTGCACCAAGGCTACAAAGAAATGAACTAGCAAGGTGGTCCACATTTAGGGACCAGATTGGGTCAGACATGTTTTGGGACTGGAGGAGACTGTGGAGATGACTAGGAGTTGTAGTATTTGGATTAATTGCACATCATCATTGTTAGAACCAATTTGTGTCGATTGCAGTTCTTATAATGTTTAAAACATCCAATTTATTTCTGTTATTAGATATCCATGACTTACTTGTTAGACAGTTTATTATATCAGCAATATTGTTTAAACACCATATTTCTATATTGCATATGCTTACTTTTATGCTGTTGATTATTAGAGGTATTTTCAATATTTCTTTATGATAATGTATGTACATGTCTATGTGTTATTTATTTACTGCATGAAATGGAATGCTTTTGGCCAGGGATGGTCTCTAGTAGAGATACAACAAGAACATCTACATACACAGAGTAAGGCAATGATGAACCTCGAGCAAAGAGGGACACGTGGTGAACGTCGGCCGAAGCCCATCACCCTTCACTTTGTCTCTCGTATGAAGGGCATAGAACTTAAGCCCTAAAACCTTAGTCAAGGATGACCTAGGGACATGACACGTATCCCAAAAAGCGAGGAGCATGACACTCCCTACAAGTATTTAAGGGCATATTGCACAAGGTACATTTTTCTTCCACTCTCGAACATTCTAGCTCTCCTCCTCTCTAGATCACTTGCTTTTCCAAACTCTCTTCCTTGGCTATGACTAGCTTGGCCTATTAGACCCCTTCATTTCCTTCATTGACTTAAGCGTCAGAATGTTCCTCCCCAAAGAATCACCTTAGGGCCTTTGACCTTTTATACTGGCCTCATAAGGACAACTTATCTGCTGGTCATCCATTTCAGCTTAAACAATATCATAGTCCATAGTCCAAATTAAAAGTGGAATGTATCTTATCCTCAATGGGTCATCAAAACACTATATATTGACATATGATAGATCTTAATTGTTTTAGATGATAAAACATGACATGACTTACTGATATCTCTATAAAATCTACCCTTTTAGACATAAAATATGAAAAAACTAAGACCTCTATAATATATTATTAATTATATATAATTGATTAGAAACGGCAAAAATTGACCCCAACCCAGTTATTAGCTGGGATACAACTACAAAACTAGAACCAACATAATCGGTCTGATAGTTCGATTCTGTTGTCAACCTGACCCATTGACAGTTCTATATTATTTATCCAAACCCCTCCCCCAAATAGTATGGATTAAGGGTAACTTCAAAGGATTCCTATATAACTGTTATGATCAGACCACAATCATGGTAGCACTGCTCTTTAAAGGATGGATTTTCATTCAAAATGGACGCCTCACATGATGGGTCATTTAGATGAATCTGATTAATATTCATACTTCATCTTGTGTATGATACAATCCTTTGGTTAAAAGCTTTCATGATTCTACAAGTGAAATTTAGATTCTCTAGTGAAGCACACTACTGGATCATTGTAGTGGAGAGTAGGTAAAAGGAGACAGTAGAGTTCTACCATTCCCCACCACTATTCATGTTGGTATGTTAGGGTGTCGGCCACTAGATATTAGTGCCCACAAGAAATTAAATCAAGTCCACGTAACACCACACCCAAGAAATGCTTGGGGTGAACATAGATTAAAAAAAAAAACGAGAATCAAATTAAATAAAATAAAATGGTAGGTTTGGACGACTTACTGCTTTATGTTTTAGTTTATAAAATAATTAAATAATAATATTTAAGGGTATATAGTACTTTCCTTAAGAGCTTTTACAAAATGACAAAACATGCAATAAACTTTTCTTTTCTTTCACTTCAGCCGTTAACGGGTCCTTAGTGAGGCCGTGGAGAAAACCATCAAAAATATGTTCATATTAGGCAACACGTGGCCTTCCATCCAACACGGAGCCAAACAAAGTTAAGCCTTGGAGAAAACCATTCAAATGTGACCATATTCGACAACATATTGCCTTAACACTTGTAGAGTAAATCAAATCAAATTTAACGCATAATTATAAATGAATTGAAAATTAAATAAAACTAGTGTTAACCTAGTTGGATGAAGACTTTGATGCCAAAATTTCCAAAAATGCGTAGAATTTTGGATGCAAACTCATGGCGTCGATCTTCACGAGAATGTTCAAAACTATTTCGAGAGAGAGAGAAGGTTCAAAACTATTTCGAGAATGGAAATGAACCAGTACTAAGAGCCTTGATCATCCCAACACGTCTGTTGTGAGTACAAATCTATATAGCATATGGCAAACAAAAAAAAAAAATAGAGAGAGAGGAATGAAGATTCAAAGCTCGAATGGTGGTTAGAAAGAGATAAAATGGAGAAGCACACAAACATAGAAAAAATAGGGTTTTGCTCGGGTTCCTCTAGAAAATAGAGAGAGGGCAGGGAAAGATGGAACAAGGCACAAAACAAAGAGATGGGAAGAGGGACAAAGAGAGGGAGAAGGGAGAAACATCAAGAAGAAAGAAAAAAAAACATAAAGCAAGACTGGGAAAAAGAGAAATGGGCAGAACTGCAGAAGTGAAGAACAGAGAGAGAGAGAGGAACAACTGTGTAAATTTAAGATAATCGGGCCAGATGGGAAGAGGGACAAAGAGAGGGAGAAGGGAGAAACATCAAAAAAGAAGAAAGAGAAAAACATAGAGCAAGACTGGGAAAAAGAGAAACGTGTAGAACTACAGAAATGAAGAACGAAGAGAGAGGGAGAGAGAGAAGGAACAACTGTAAAGAAACTCACGTCATCACATACCATACATGCGGATACCATTTTCTCAAAGGAAAGGTTGTCCATGAATCAACCAATCCCATCATATATATATATATATATATATATATATATATTTCTAGGGTTATAAAATTTTGGGGGGAATTTCACAAAATTTGTTAACAAAATTAATTTCTCTCTTTTTCTCTCTTGTTTCCTATCAAACCAAACACAACCTTATTAATTGAAAACATATGAAGTGAAGAATGTAGAAAGGATTAATTACAAACCTTCATGTAGGACTGTCAATGGACTAGATATTGTTCCAATCTGATCTGGTCCGGTATGAGTCCATTACAGATGGACTAGGTCCAATCCAATCCGATGAATACTTTGGACCATTCTGGATTGGTTCAATTCAATGTCTGAATCACCCATCCTAAACCTAGTCCATTAACACCCTTATTCTTATCTTATGTCAATGGACCACTATTAGTTCAATCCGACCCAGAATAATATAAATCCATTACAAATGGATCAGGTCCTATCCAATCCAATAAATACTTTGGACAATTTTGTCCGGACTGGTCCAATTCAATGTTTTATTTTGTTCATCCAATCTATTCAAATTGATTTTGATTCAGATGGGGTCTAATCCAAACCAGGTCCATTGACACCCCTATCTAAGAGTGAAATGGTTGAACATGATGCTTGGTATCAGACACCATATGGTTAGGACAGTCTTTGTTAAGGTGAATTGAATATTAGAAACTTTTACTGTCAACAACTTCGTTATTGTTGTTGTTGTGGTAAGTACCAAAAATAAAGGTCCTACATTTGAAAATATTCTTGATTGTTGGTTGTGTAGCGTATTTATTGTTTCCAAAACCAAAATCAGAAGGGAAATTGACTAAAACTCACCATAACTTTTCAGCATTTCTCTCTTAAACTCATCTTAGCTTTTCAAAACGTCCAAGGGATCCCATGTTAGTGACTTTTTGTTTTCCAAAGCTAATCATCCATTAGGGCACTGTTAGTGTTTGTTGATAGAAGTTGTCTACATCGGCACAAATGTAATTTTATGACCAAACTACCCCTGAATGGCATGTCAGCCTTATTAAATCATTGCTAGTCCCTTAGCAATTTTGAGTTTGATTTACTTAATTTCCCCTTTAATTAATTAGTTATTTAATTGTTAATTAGGAAATTATTCAAAATTTTGAATTTGAGTTTATATTTCAAATTTTGAATTTTAATTTGAATTTTAATTTTAATTTCAAAGTTTCAAAATTTAAATGTCAAATTTCGAATTTAAAGAAAAAATTAATATTTTAAATTATTTTTGCATTTGCATTCCAACATTTAGGGCTTGATATGTTCTAGAGCATGCATCATATAGGATTATTTAATTGCTAAAATCATCTTGTTAGTTGTTAATGTGTTAGGGGTTTCATTTTTTTAATTGCTCTCTTTGCTGAATTAATTTGTTTTATTATTTTGTTGCTGAATTAAATATTAGAGATAAATGTTCATGCATTGTAATTAGTTGCATTTATTTTGTTTATTGTGTTTTTCCATTAATCTATTTAAGGGCAATCCAATTTAAATAAGATAAGGTGGGGATTTCATCACCCTTCCTTGGCCCAAAAACCACCACTCTTTCACGTGTGGTTCACCCTAAACTTAATTTAAAATTTGGATAGTAAGATCCTTTAGGAGGCCCCACACATTTGGTTCAAAAGTGTGCTGAATTTTAGGGAAGCTTGTAATTACTTTCCATAACCGGTGGTTGGTGTCTAAGGAAAGAGGTTAACTGACTGAGCCTAATCAGGTTTTGTGGTTACTTAATTAAGTCCTTGCGAGAGCAAGGGGAGCCTCCCACATCCCCACCTCTTACTTGGATAACCAAAGGAAGTGGTGTAATTTCAAGTGAGCCTAAGAGGATTCACATTGGTTGAACCACTAGTTTAGGAAACCTTAGTTTAGCCCTTACGTCGTGTGTTTTACTTGATTGTGCTTAATCAAAAACGAAAATTAAAACAAAATAAAATGAATTCAATGGCCAAAGTTTGTGGAATGAGAAACTACTTCCAACTTAAGCCACATATAGATTGGAACCATGTATCTCAACAACTAGATAAGATTAATGGGAAGGCCCAAAGACTTGATTAAGTCCTTGCATTTCATTAACAAATATGCCCATACCCAACCTTGTCATCTTACCCAACATGTTCCATTTGTGCCAGCCCGACCCACCAAGTTGATGATTGTCCAATGGCGGCCCAGTTTCCGCCGTTTATCCAAGAATAGGTTCAAGCAGCCTAGAGTTTCTCGAGGCCTAATAATGACCCATTTTCAAATACTTACAACCCTGGGTGGATAAATCACCCTAACTTTTCTTGGAAGACACATCAACCTGACACACAGTCCTAGCACTACCATCCATCTAACTCCATGGCTCAGAAATTTCAGAGGCCACAAGTGTAGAGCCAATTCTAGCAGACTTACCCTAGGAACCAACTGGTTCAACCTTATCAAGTCTACCCACAACCTCCTCAGACTAGTACAGTTGATGACAAATTCATGCAACTTTAACAACTGATTCTAACTCACCAGCAGTACATCGCTAGATTAGAGAGCCAAATAGGACAGCTAGTCGAAGCCAATGCGAGGAGAGAAGTAGTACAACTACTGAGTCAACCGGTTGCGAATTCTAGAAATCAGCCGTCGGGTTTTCCTCCACAACAGTTTCAACCACCTCCTAAGAACCCTCAATTTGAAAATGCCAAGGCTATTATGACCTTAAGGAGTGGGAGGATTTTAGAGGACCCGTATGAGAAAAAGAAATTTGAAAATATCAATGAAGAAGAAAAGGAGCAAGAAGACCATAAGTTGGGGGGAAGAAGAATGAAAGGAAAATTTAGAAGAAGAACCTATAGTGAACCAACCTGTAGTTCCATTTCCAATCGCACTCACAACCAGGCTGTTGCGAAAGATGAAAGAGACTCACAACGAGGAAATCAGGGAGTTATTCAAGCAATTCCATATTAACACCCCTCACTTCGATGCGATCCAATATGTCTCAGCCAACGCCAAGTTCTTGAAAGAGCCGTGTATTCAAAAGAGGGAGCCACGATCGGCCCCACGAAAAGTGATGCTCTCGGCAAATGTTAGTGCGGTTCTCCTAAACCAACTCCCCCGGAAAATGAAAGACCCTAGTGCTCCTCTAATAAGTTGTGTCATCTCTGTAATCATTTTCGATTGGGCCCTATTGGATCTTGGGGCCAGTGTAAATCTGCTCCCCTCTATTATTTATGAAAGGTTTAGGATCGATGAGTTAAAACCTACCCCGGTAATTTTGCAACTTGCAAATCGGTCAGTCAAGACTCCTCGAGGTGTTATTGAGGACGTCATTGTCAGAGTAGAGGATTGTTACTTCCCAATGGATTTTATCGTCCTAGACATGACCCCAACCGAGGAACTAAACCATAACCCGATAATCTTAGGACGTTCGTTTCTAGCAACTGCCAATGCAAACATCAAATGTAAATCGGGAGAAATGAACATTTCATTTGGGGAGTACAAATTCCGATTAAATGTATTTAGTGCCACTAAGTATCCAAACTTAGGGGAAGATGAGTTTAAGGTAAATGTAGTGGACGACCTTGTAGATGGCCTGTCTACCCTTTGGTTAGTCCAATTTGAGCCATGTCTGTGTAAAGAAGAAAGCGAGTCTGGAAGTGTAGATGTGAGAAGTGAGTGATTGTGTTTGGCTGAAGACGTTAAACTTAGCATTGGTTGGGAGGCAACCCAATGAAGTTTTATTTTAGTTATCTTGTTAGAGTTTGTCTTTTCTTTTGAATAAGTTTCAGAATTCAATTGACAAATTCTGAACCCCTATTGAATCCTTACCTGTTCCCTTTGGCCCAAGTCCCTTTTGCATCATTCTAGTCATGTCATTGGGGACAATGGCATTTAAGTTGGGGGGTGAGGAAAGAGAGAAAATTTTGAAAAATTGAGAGAAAAGTTTTTAAAAAAAAAATTGAGAAACTAAGGCTTTAAATATGTAGAATTAAAATTTCACTAAAAGTTTAAAAATTTTTCCATTAAAAGAGATTCCCAAATAAAAAAGTTGAGGAAACTGATAAAAGAATATTGAATTTTGTAGAGATTGGTAGCAAGTGATAGGAGTTAAATTGGTCTTGTTTGAATGTTGTCAAAACCGTTTAGAAATTGAAAATACTCCTAAGTTTGCCTCTATAAAGATAAGAAGATAAAGATTGAGAAATCAAACGAAAAATTCTTCAAATTAATAAAGATAGTGGACTATCCCAAATAGTGTTGAATTTTACACAACAAAAAAAAAATGAGAGAGAATAAAAGGTCAATGGACACCCTAGACTTAGTAACCAGGTCTCTTCACCTAAGTTAAGTGTCGAGATTTGCGTCAAACGGGAAAGGGAATGCCAAAAACACTTACCTAACACTTAGTAACTGGGTCTCTTCAACTAAGTCAAGTGTTGAGATTCGCTTCAAACGATGGAAGGTAGCAATAAAAATGTGTGTGCATATCAAGATTAGGGGTAGAAATCCACTATCAGAAATGATAAGAAGAATACCCACCTGATTTTAAAAATCAATCTCAGCTTGTCGAGACAATCTACAAATGGAAGGGTGTATAAGACTTTTAAGCCAAGTTTCTGTATTGTTCAAAGAATGATTGTTTTACCCCTTAAACCTAATACTGATCTATACAAAGTTTGAGAATTCTGGAATCAGGATACTTAGCTAATTTTGTTAGGGATGATCTTGCAATGGGAATGATCTCTTTACTCAGTGTAACTTTAAGGGCATCATATTAGGGGTATTTTAGACCTTAGACTGACTAATCTGTACCATTTTTCTAGTTAAATTCAATGTTGTGACCTTTGAGGGTCTCTATGCAAATTCTAGGTAAAAACTGGGAAATTTACAGAGTTTTCTGCAGATTTTGGGAAGCTGCTGAGAATTCCAACTGAGAGAGGGGGTGGTTCTATAAAAATCTGAGCACAGGAGGGCGCCTCCTATCTACTAAACCTAGAAAGGCACCCCTTCTACTGTATTAGCATACTCCCCTCTCCTTAGCAAACCCTAGGGTGCCTCCCCACTCATTCTTTTCACCTCTAACAAATCCTAGCCGCCCCTAGCTGCTAAATCTTAACCTTTCACTCCTCCCTAACATCTAATCTCAATCATTTAAGCCTTAGAAACCTCTCATACCCTTATATCTTCACCTTGCAATCCCCACCCTCCATTCCAGGGCGCCACCCCCTCTTTTTAATTTTCAGCCCTAGGCACCCAAATCCCCACCATTCAATCCTAGGAGCTTAAATCCCAGTCCTCCATGCTTATAAGCGCCCTCTCCTTTTCACTCTAATTGTAGGATCCCTCTATTTTAATCCTAGCCCTCCATTCCTAAACCCTAGGGATGACCATTTTTTGCATAAACCCACTACCCGCCCCTCTCCTTCTCTCTAATCCCAGTTTTGTCCATTCTTTTCTATAAAAAAGACCCCAAGGGCCCTGGAGAAGGGGTTGGTCAATTCACCCAGTTCACAAGGCTAAGGTTTCTTGAGGAGTTCAAGGGTTGCAGAAGGGAAGGACGCCCAGATCTTGTCAGGAGGGGTTCCTACAAGTAGTCCAGCCAATCTACAACTATCGCCATTGGATTTGTTCAGCTATCCCTTTTGTTTTATTTATTTTCTTTTATGTTATTTTTATTCTAGCAATCTTTTAGATTTAATTTCTATTTGCTTGTGTGTTTTGCAGATCTAAATTCGTTTCGTTCAAGGCTAAGGTGTCTCGAGGGGTTTGAAGGCTGAACAGATGAAGAAAGCGTGTATTTCATCTTCTCGGAAGCTACCTCCACTGGATCCAAATTTTGGATCATTTTTATTTATTTTTTTGTTGATTTCAGTGTTCCTTAATTTCTGAATTTTAATTATTGCCTTGTTCAGTTTAGAACATTTAATTTCAGCATTAATAAATTTTATATTCTTATTTTCTACAAATCCTAGATCTATTTTCCTTTTATTTGCCTGAAAAGAAAATAATAATTTTTATTCTTGCTTCCCTGTGGGTTCGACCCCTTCCTCACCATGTACTATGTTGTTTAAGGTTACGTGAGGATTGGAAAATTTTACAAATCTCTAAATTGGTGCCATGGGTGTTTGATGATGCATCCCGGGCACACTAGAACCCGCATAGACTTACGATGAACTCAAAGCCTGAAATGATCTCAAAACCCGCATATACTTGTGATGAGCTGAAATTCATTGCACAACTGCGATGAGCTCAAACTCATTGTAGGTCAAGAATGAATAAATAAAGTAGCACACGTCTAATAGGATTAGAAAAGACATGTGAGATAAGTACTGACGTCACCCATGCCACGTCAGTATAAGAGGCTTGCAAAAGGAAGTAGCACATGTATATTATAAGAATCATCAAACGAAAGGAAACCTCATCCTTGATATATCTCATAAGACATGTGGTGAAACCCTAGCAGTGTTCCCTGACAAACCCTAGCACACGTAGCCTTACCTCCCTACTCATAGACAGTACTAAAGGATACTCTTTTTAGGTGATTGTAGCAATTAGGATACTATTGATCTGAGATGAAAGGCAATGTGGCAAAGATGCATAATAGCTATAGCAAGTGCATATCTTAGACAAGTAGATTTAAGTGCCTCGCTATAGGAAAAGTTGACTAGAGGAATACTCTCTACTACTTATTCTAGTCAGCCATTAAGGAACACCACAGGGGATCAAATAGAACAAATACTCAAAACAACCTATAGCCTTGAGCCAACCACACACCAAGGACAGATGGCCTTATACAACTAAACACTCCATATGGGATTCTATTGGCCTACCATGTTAGACGATAATCAAAAGCATTTCAAGAAATGCCACACATGTTAGATGCACATACAACATATCTGTCAACCTAACAATGAACTACATCCTATAACCACAACATGGCCCTTCTACACCTAGGGAGTAGATTTGATTGGAGAAATTAGGGGTATTGTTCCATCATTGTGGCCACAGACTACTTTACCAAGTGGTTTGAAGCCATTTCTCTGAAAAGGGTAGTTGCAATCAATATCACAAATTGCTTGAGAAAACATGTTATCCATTGCTTTGGAGTACCCATGCAAATCATCACTAGAAATTGCCTTTCCATTAAAAATCAAGAAGTGCGGGACTTGCTAGAACAATATGGAGCATGATTAGGTACAACAACCACTTACTACCCTTAGCATAATGGGCAAGTTGAGGCAATCAACAAAACATTATCGAAAATATTGAATAAAATGGTCTCCGAAGAACCAAAGAGATTGGGCTGCTATCTACCACACTATAGGCATACAAAACATCCATCTAGAAGGTGACCTAGGCCACGCCTTATTCACTTGTCTATGGACAAGAGGCTGTCCTGCCTGCCAAAATACAAACCGTGTCCACAACGGTAACATATGTAATGGAGAAATAGTTCAACACAAAAGACGTGGAACAACTCCTATGTGATAAGCTAGTAGACACCATCAATGAGATTCGGGAAAAGTGTCTCTAGAGGCATGTAAAATACAGGTAAACATGGCATCCAACTTCAACAAGATGGTGAATCCATGGATATTCAAAGAAGGAGACAAGGTATTAGACATAGCTCTACATGTGCAACAAGGCAAGTCTATAGGAAGTTCAAACCAAACTGGGTTGGACCCTATGTAATCAAGGAAGCTCACCCTACAAGGTACTATATGTTGTGAGACCCACAAATCAATGAACAAGTTGAAACAATGAATGGCCACTGGCTAAAACTACACACTGACTAGATTATACAGCTACACATCTTGCACACTTAGTTTTTTCATATCACGGAAATAGATGTTCCTTTCAAAATCCTACACACATGAGGGAGGCTCCCTATTACACCATCTTTATACTATATTTTCCCTCCACCGAACACTTTACTCATCAAAACATAGAGTCCTAATGCTTTAAAAACTATTTTTGAACCTTTCTAGTTTCAGATGCCCACCAACAACACATCAATGACATTAACCTCACAACATATGATTATTGATAGAATAAGTAGGGGCTAAGAACTAAGAGCAAAAAACGTAGAATTACTAGATCTATTCATCGCAGCTCAAACCACAATCAGAAGTAAAGATAACTGATGCTTAATAACAACATACTTCTATCAACAAGCAGGGGGATAATGTAAATACATGGGATTAAACATTATGGAACCATTGATGAAGGTCATGTCCACTATCGGAACATAGGTGTGATCGCGTGTCCAAGAATCAAAATCGCAAGTCTACATATTTGTCGAAACTCAAAGCTTAGAAACACTAAAATCTACAATGTGTGCAAAAATAGTAAAGCTTGCAATGTGAAAAGAAATACCAAATTCTGTGATGCTGCTTACGACATCAGACTACCCTTTACAATATGTACCAAATTGCTCCAAATGAACATTTAAGATACCATATATCCTGTGATAAATCACAGAAGTTACAACATAGCACTATGACACATTCGTTGTCCTTAACACCTTGCTATCTGGTTCAACATCGCATGATCCTCTACTAAAGTACTAGCGCAACACCACAATACTCTCATCATAGCACTATGACACTCTCGCATCATAGCACTTGCGATGCTACTGTCAAAGACTTAAATGCTCCCATAATGGGGATCATGTTGTACAACAACGTACAAGCTTCTAAAAGGGGCTATAATCACAAATGTGATCACATGAGGACTCTAAATATGGGAGTTCCCAATGCTGCGAGATTCTCATGGACACATAGCAAAACCCCAAATCATTTACTTGTTGAGTGCCTATTTCAACCACTTTCCCACTATGAGAGAATTTCCCTTATATCCTCCTTGTTTTTCCTACAAACCATGGCCATTTACCTATATAAGTAGGAGGGGCTCAAAACCTTCAAAAAAGGAAGATGACCATCTTGGACTCCCATGGAAGACACCACTCTACAACCCTAATCCTAGGTTTTTCTACAACCATTCTCTTCATCACCATTCTATCTAATCCTTTGAAGACTTGACCAACTGATCGGAGTTCATGGCACCAACACTTTCCAAGTTCTTTTATTTATTTCCTTCCCTCTTTTGCCGATATAGTTATTGAAAAAATGAATGAACTCCCTGAAGAAAAACTCATAAATGAGAAGGCAAATAAATAAAAGATAGAACAACATGTTAAAAGCATGCTATCTACTCGTTAATTTAGGTATTGTTTTGCAAGTCTTTTTAGAAAGATCATCTAATAGCCCATATGGCCAAAAGACAAATTGAGATTTTGAAGTCTTGCCTTTAAAAACAAAGACCATTTGGTAAGCGGATCGGTCTATCGGTCTTTTAAAAACGCATTTAGAGGCAATATAACACGTAGAAAGATAAAAAAGCTTCATTTGAAGCTTCTCAAAATTCAGTGTTTTTGATCTTTTCGAGTATTTTTGAGCATACATCTTTTACATCTTTTCTGGATTTTGATTACCAAATGGAAAAAGACTGACTTTTGGTCTTTTGAGCTTGTTGAAGTCTAGAAGAGCATGTGGAAAGACTTGCTAAACGCCGCCTTAGCATCACACTCACAACATATTATCTTGTGGAGACACTTTTTGATTTTGATTAAGATAGAATGGGTTGATGAATAGAATCTTTTTGTACAAAAGTTTATGTTAAATTTATTGCAATAGAAACTTACATTTATCAGAAAAAATTAATAGAATATTCATAATTATGAATGAAACAACCAATGTATGTAGAGGTGTAAATCGGGTCGTGCAGCTCGTGGCTTGGCACAGCACGATTGTACGTGTCGTGCTGCCCACGGCCCACGTGTCGGCTTGGCCCTGTTAGACAGTGTATGCCCTTAGCTCCAATCAAATTGATGTACATTATGACATTTATTATAAATGAATAAAATACATATTTGATTCATGTTATAGTGGTGCGTTTCTGTGTAATACCCTTAAACTGGACACTTATGACACTCGTGTTAGTTTAGAATGTTCACAGCCAGTGGGTCGATCTGGGGAGATCTATCCTGATGAGGCTGACACTGATGTGCCGCCAAGTTGGTTGGGGTGGCCTGTCTCAGCCGCCAGGGTGAGACCCGAGGTACATGCAATGTAGGTTTAACTTGAAACCTTGAACTGGACCAGAATTCCAGTGTTGCCCTGGACCTTGGTGATAAGTGGGCAAAACTGGAATGTTACACCTGACCCCTAGACTC
>NW_010729094.1:4113574-4126107 GCF_000365185.1 Nelumbo nucifera | reverse complement strand
TTAACCCTATCCACTCAGAGAGTCCAGATCTGAATATGATTCAGATCTAGAAACCTCCTAATGATTTTAGGAGAAGGGTGATCTAATCTACAGATAAGATAAGGGTTTATCCTTATCACCTAAAGAGAGGTTTGATCCAAATATGATTTGGATAAACAACTCCTAATTGGATTAGGAGCTGATCCTTTAGGTTTTACAAAAGAAGGAGGGGGCGGCAGCCTTTAGAAAAATAAGATAATCACATTCTCTTGAGAGCTAAAATCAGAGAAGAAAGATTTCTGCAATCCCTACAAAAGATCTTTCTTGCCGCCTCCTTCCTGCAGCCACCAGACATCCTGTTTGATCTACAGTTGTGGGAGAGAAGTCAAGATTCGATCTTGACATCAGTTCTTTGAGAAAGAATTGATAGGAAGTTGTGCTCACGTGCCATCCTGTTGTTTCTTGTGAAGGACAAAATTCTTGGAGAAGAATACTGTTGATTCTGCTCCATCCTGCACTACGCCATTTTCAGTGGGAGCAGTCTTTGGATCCTTCCTTGGGCGTGAACACCTTCGTTGGGAGATACTTTTACTCTGTATCGGGTACAATCTTCTCCTATTACTTTTGGTTCAGATCTGGTTCAGTTTATGGTTCAAGATTGATCCTTGAAAATATGATTTTCTAAATAGGGAATGCGATTCCCAATTGAAAGGGAGAGAAAAAATTTTTGAAATTCGCCCCTTTATTCCGCAAGTTTTGGGCGTCCATACGATGGACCTCTCATCCCTTTAGGAGGAACTACCCCAATCTGTCGTGGTCAAATCAAAATGTGGTGAAACCTCTCCCTCAAAATTTTGATCAGCCAGAAAAGAAACCTAATCTAGAGGAGCTGATGACCAAGTTCATATCAAGTGCGGAAATGAGATTTCAGAACCAAGAGGCATCGATCAAGAACTTGGAGACTCAAGTGGTGCAGTTGGCACAGATGATATCCTCTAGAGTCCAAGGCGCCTTACCCAGCAATACCAAAGCACACCCAAGGGAATAGGTGCAAGCCATTACCTTGAGGAGTGATAAAGAGCTGCAAGAGGTGGAGAAGAAAGCAAAGGTAGAAGGTAAGATGGGCGCAACCCTAGAAACCAAAAAGAAAGAGGAAGAGCAGTCTGATTTAAGGAAGGAGACAAATCAATAGCCGCAAGTACCATTTCCCAATAGGCTTAAGCGAGACAAAACGGAAAAGGAATTCAATAAGTTTCTTGAAAATTTCAAGAGTTTACATATTAACATTCCTTTTGCAAATGCCTTAGCCCAGATGCTGCACTATGCAAAGTTCCTTAAGGAAATCTTGGCGAACAAAAGGAAATTGGGAGACATGGCTACAGTTGCACTAAATGAAGAATGCTCAGCCATCCTCCTCAACAAGCTGCCTCAGAAACTGAAAGATCCTGGGAGTTTTACTATTCCTTCCACTATAGGCAGTTTAAAAATTAACAAGGCTTTGTGTGATTTAGGAGCTAGTATAAATCCGATGCCCTATTCGGTGTTTAAGAAATTAGGGCTGGGTGAACCCCAACCCACTAGAGTTGCATTGCAATTAGATGATAGGTCCATCAAGCATCCTAGGGGAATCATAGAAGATGTGCTTGTTAAGGTTGACACAGTAGATTTCATAGTGTTAGACATGCAAGAGGATGTTGATGTCCCTCTTATCCTAGGGCGACCCTTCCTAGCTATGGGAAAGGCAATGGTTGATGTCTAACAAGGGCAACTCAGCCTTAGGATTCAAGATGATGAAGTAATTTTTAAAATGTCTGATGCTATGAAACTTGCACCTTCTAGTGATGATTCATGTTATATGATAGATGTCATTGCTTATGCGGTTGGTGGGTGTTTTCAAGTTAACAGGTTGGCCGACCCCCTTGAGCTGTGCATACAAGAAGGAGAAGCCATAATTGGAGAAAACGAAGAAATGCAAAGCATGGTGGCGTACCTAAATGCCAATCCGCAGTTTCAAGGGAAGGGGTTCATCAAGTTGAGGAGCTTGGACAGACCCTCGATGCCAGAAAGCAATCCTTCAATCGAAGAGTTGCCCACCCTTGAGCTGAAGCAACTCCCACCGCATCTGGAGTATGCCTTCTTAGAAGCACCTTCAGCCCTACCAGTGATCATATCAACAACCTTGACCCCTTTGCAAAAGGAAAAAACTGTTACGGGTGCTACGGGAACACAAGACAGCTTTGGCTTGGAAGATAGCAGATATCAAGGGTATCAACCCGTCCATATGCACTCACAAAATTCTGGTGGAAGATGGAAGCAAGTCCACAGTTCAGCCCCAAAGACGCCTGAACCCGAACATGAAGGATGTGGTGAAGGCAGAAGTTATCAAGTTGTTAGACACAGGTATTATCTATCCGATCTCCGACTGCTCATGGGTGAGCCCCATCCAAGTAGTGCCGAAGAAAGGTGGCATGACTGTGGTACCAAATGCGAAGAATGAACTCATACCGACTAGGACGGTTACCGGGTGGCAAGTGTGCATTGATTACAGAAGATTAAACGAAGCCACACGCAAGGATCATTTCCCTCTACCCTTCATCGATCAAATGCTAGAGAGGCTAACCGGACATGAGTTCTATTGTTTCTTAGATGGGTACTCGAGCTATAATCAGATTCCGATTTCACCGGAAGATCAGGAAAAGACCACCTTCACATGTTCCTACGGTACTTTTGCTTACAGGAGGATGCCATTCGGTTTATGCAATGCTCCAACAACATTTCAGAGGTGCATGATGGCTATATTTTCTGATATGGTTGAGAAGTTTATGGAGATTTTCATAGATGACTTTTCAGTCTTTGGTTCTTCCCTCGATGCATGTTTACATAGCTTGGAAAAGGTACTCAAGCTTTGCAAGGAAACCCATCTAGTGCTGAACTGGGAGAAATGTCACTTCATGGTGCAAGAAGGTATTGTGCTTGGACATAAGGTTTCACAAAGAGGGATTGAGGTCGACAGAGCCAAGGTGGAGACAATTGATAAGTTGCCACCACCAACATCTGTTTGGTCTATGAGAAGCTTCTTGGGACACGCAGGATTCTACAGAAGGTTCATCAAGGATTTCTCCAAGATAGCTAAGCCATTGTCCAATCTGCTATAGAAGGATGTGCCCTTCGATTTCACAAAGGAATGCATAGAAGCGTTCAACATCTTGAAGGACAAGCTGATTAATGCCCCAATCATAATAGAACCGGATTGGAAACTCCCTTTTGAGTTGATGTGCGATGCGAGTGATTCAGCAGTTGGAGTTGTTCTAGGACAAAGAGTGAACAAAAATTCTCAGCCGATTTACTATGCTAGCAGGACCTTGCGGTAATTTTTGCTTTTGATAAATTTTGTTCATATCTAATTTTGTCCAAGGTTATTGTGTATACAGATCACTCGGCACTCAGACATCCACTTGCAAAGAAGGATGCAAAGCCAAGGCTGATCAAGTGGATTTTGTTGCTACAAGAGTTTGATGTTCAAATCCGTGACAAAAAGGGTACCGAGAACCTTGCCGTAGACCATCTCTCCCAGTTAAAGGATTCAGATTTAGAAGGGAAGACAACCAGCACTCTCTGAGATGAGTTCCCGGACGAGCAACTCTATTCCATTTAGGTAGATACATCTCCTTGGTATGCTGATTTTAAAAACTATCTTGCTAGAAATGTCCTCCCACCTAATCTCTCATATCAGCATAGGAAGAAATTCTTCTCTGATGTGAAACACTATTTGTGGGAGGACCCCTTTCTGTATAAGCTTTGTGCAGATAAGATCATTCAAAGGAGATGGAGTTGGTGCTCTGATATTGCCATGACAGGGGAGCAGGAGGCCATTTTGGAGCCAACCGCACCGCAGCCAAAGTGTTGCAATCAGGTTTCTATTGGCCCACCTTGTTCAAGGATGCTCACAGATATGTGTCCGCATGTGACCAATGCCAAAGGACAGGTAACATCTCTTGACAGAATGAAATGCCTCTAACTAATATATTAATCTGTGAAATCTTTGATGTATGGGGTATTGACTTTATGGGACCTTTCCCAAATTCTTTTGGTAATAAATACATCCAAGTTGTTGACTTTGTGTCCAAATGGGTGGAAGCTATGGCTTTACCCATAAATGACTCTAGGAGAGTAGTTCACTTCCTCAAAATGCTATTCACTCGATTCGGCACACCTCACGCCATAATTAGTGATAGGGAAACTCATTTCTACAACACCTAATTTGAGCGGCTGATGCGAAAATATGGTGTCACGCATAAATTAGCAACCCCGTATCACCCTCAAACCAGTGGCCAAGTCGAATTAACTAATAGGGAACTAAAAAGAATTTTGGAGAAGACAATAGACTCTTCTAGAAAGGACTGGTCAGTCAAGCTAGATGATGCATTGTGGGCATATAGGACTGCATACAAAACACCCATCGGCATGTCCACATATAGGTTGGTCTTTGGAAAACCATGTCATTTACTTGTTGAACTTGAGCATAAGACATATTGGGCCCTGAAGTTATTAAATTTTGATTTGCAGGCCAGAGGTGAACAGAGACGAATGCAGCTAAATGAGATGGATGAATTCAGACTTGTAGCCTATGAGAATACCAAGATCTACAAGGAAAGAACCAAAAGATGGCATGACAAGAATTTATTGAGACATGACTTTCAGGTGGGACAGCAAGTATTATTGTATAATACACGCCTCCGATTGTTCCCAGGCAAGCTGAAATCGAGGTGGTTTGGACCTTTCACCATATAATAAGTTTTCCCTCATGGAATTGTAGAGGTGACGCACCCGACACAAGGCACATTTAAGGTCAATGGTCAACGACTCAAACCATATATAGTGGATGGAACGTTGCCTACCCCATCAACTGTATACCTAGACGATCATTGATGCCACTGGAATGTCAAGCTTCAGACAGACAACAAGCACTTATTGGGAGGCAACCCAATGTTGATAAGTAGTTTTTTTTATTTATTTGTTTTTCTGTTTTCTTTTTCGTATCATTCGAAATTTTTAGGATCTTGCTTTAGTAGATTGTTGATCACCCCTAGTGTTTTTCATTCTCTCCTCCTAGTTTCTTTTGATCCTTAGCAGCTAGAGGGTCCAAACAAAGGAGCCACTTCAGATGTCAGAACGCTCTTCAGGGAAGTTCTCTAAACCCCCTCAGATGCTTGAAGTCGCACTGCCCACATTGCTGAATCCATCTTTGCACTTTATCCATACGAACATTGAGGGCAATGTTCATGATAAGTGTGGGGGTGTTAGGCTATAGCTATGCACCTCAATCACCCCAATACATAAATGCATTGATAGGCCGCATAAACTGGAAATCCCCTAAAGCTTATTGCTGTCTATAAGGTGAATTCCAAGAGGGAATACGGTGAAGTTGAAGGACAATCACTTGTAAGTGCTAGAATTTATTCCTGTGAATTATCCATTTTTATCACAATACATGAGGATGAGGAAGTCGAATAGGACTTTCATCATGACCAGCACTAACTCTATTCATGTGTATAGTGTACTTGATTGAAGTCTTAATGAACACTCGAGCCATTAGTGAACATCATGAACTGTTAATGCATGTATTTCAACAATTGAAAAGAAAAAAAAAAAGAAGAGAAAGGGACAAAGTCTGAATTACTCCGCTGTCATGAATTGAATAGTAAGACTAGCAATTTATGACATGAGTTCAGTCCCAACTCCGCTATCTCAAGTTGAATAGTAAAACTAGCAACTTGGAATATGAGTATTGTTATGTACCTCCAACCTGTGACCCGTGTGAGATGGAGCATAAAATGCACTCACATCCGAAAAAAAAAAATTTAAATATTTCGGTGATGGCTGAGGTTCAAGGGGACAAAAATATGGTTGGACATTTAAGTTAGTGCATTGACAGGATTTGAGACCAAGCTCGAGGTGATGGTTAGTTATGGCGGTCAAGGAGCTGCTATATGTATTGAATGGAATTGAGTGTTGGAGCATGAAGAATCTCATGTTCTCCATTTCCTTTATTCTTATGTATGTGGTAAGAGTGGCCAATCATGGGGATGAATTAGAATGTTTATACAGGATTTCAGATCACTTAACACATTATCATCCTAAAATTAATTCGATAGATGGAAATAATCTGGGGAATGATCAGTTTATGGGTAATATCTTTGCTTGAGGACAAGCAAAAGCTTAAGTGTGGCGGTGTTTGATGTGTGCGCATGCTACACATTATTTTTATTGCTCTCTACATGGTTTTGATGGTAATTCTTAATGGGTTTTACCCAAATTGAGCAAGATTTCAGGAAACTAAGAGTTTGGGACAGTCTAGGGTGAAGAGGGCGTGAAGACATGTTAATATGGCAAAAAGGGAAGCACTTCAGCCCATCAAGAAGAAAGGCCCAACTGCAGCCCAACCGAAACCCTATGGGAGACTCCAAAAAGGTGGCTGACTTTAGGAGAAAGAAAAGAAGGAGGAGTATAAAAGAAAAGGAAAGAAAGGAATTAGGGTTCGAACCCTTGACACAAGAACAGAGAGGAGAAGTGCTAGGAGGAGGATCACAAGGCTGCTGAATGCGAATTGAAGAGGAGATCGAAGATTGACGCAGAAATCCTAAGTTGTCTTCTTTGATTCTGCGAATTCGGTAACCAAGACTCAATTAGGGTTTAATGGTTTTTCTTGTTGAATCTTTCTTTCTTTCTTTCTATTATGCGAACTATGATGGATGTTAATTAAGATTTGTAATTAATCTTTTAAGTTGTTCATTCGATTGTGATTCATCCTTGGGATTTCTTGATTAGGGTTTTCAATTATAAGAGTAATCTTGGTTGAATTATTCTTGTTTCTTGGATTATTTGAATTGCTTGAGAAAGGGTTTAGGTAATCAGATCAACTGATCAAGAAAACGGATTGAATGCATTTTAGAGATAATATGCATGATCCGTTTGGCATTCATTCAACAAGAATTAATTTCTATCGAATTTCTTGTTCTTAATACATCTATGGCAATTAAATTATTGATAGAAATATAGGAATTGTTGCTCATAGATAGAGTGGGTTGTGCTCGAGAGAGGCTGCTCATACAATTAGGGATTAGCCAATCCATGATTGAATTCAACTTCGGTTGGACAGCTTAATGGTATAATTGTTGAACCGGTTCTACTAGTATTTTCGAGAAGCACTTCTTCTCATCATTAAAGGCGGGTTGACCCGAGAATACTTAGGATAATTTGTTAATTAGGAGTTAAGTTTTTCTTTGTTTAACCTTTCAGATTGTCAGATAACAAAAGGCTGATTCAGTACTAGTAGTTGTTGGATTAATCCCTGTGGGAACGATACTCTACTCATCATTATATTACTTGATCAGCTAGTGCACTTGCTAGTGTAATCTAAACGCATCACTGAACAACTATTTTTGTCAGCTAAAGATACTGAACTTGAAAAATGGTTACGTAATTCTATAAATCCACAATTTAAAAATGTTTCTAGGTATACTATTAGATCAGATGCTTTAAAAATTTTTTATTCATATAAAAAAATTAATTTATATGTTATCAAATCTTAATTCTAAACTTGCAATTACTTCTGATACTTGGACTTCTAAATTTAACATAAGTTATATTTGTGTTACCGGTCTTTTAATTGATGAAAATTGACTTTTAAATAAAAAGAATTTTAAGTTTTACTAGGCTTGAATGGCCACATACTGGCCCAACTATTGTTGCAAGTATCTTAAATATTTTACATGCTTATGGAGTTGGAAATAAATTATTTTCTATTAGTTTTGATAATGCTAGTAATAATGATTCAGCAATAAATATTTTAAAATCTCAATTAAAACCATGTTTAAATAGTAAATTATTTCATATCAGATGTGCATGTCACATCTTAAGTTTATGTATTCATGATGCTTTAAATATTATTTCTACTCATATTTCTAAAATTAGAAATTATATTATATATATTACAAGTTCTGGAGCAAGAAAATAAGAATTTAAATATTTATGTCAAAATTATGGTTTAAAATATAAACATTGTTATTAGATGTTAAACATAAATGGAATTCTACCTATGCTATGTTAGAAAGTTGTATTTCTCACAAACAAATTCTTAGTGACTTTTATAATGTAAAAATGCCTACTGATATTATATTTGAGGAAAACTAGGAAATGGCAATTTGTATAAGAGATTTTCTAAAACATTTTTATGATGCAATTAATGAGTTATCGAGTATTTATTATCCAACTAGTTGTAATTTAGCTTATCAATTAATGATTATTAGTGATTATTTTGCAAAATATTGAAAGAATCCACAATTTAAAAGTATTGTTGAAATAATGGAAAATAAATTTAAAAAATATTGGGAGAGCATTTATCCTCTTTATTGCTTAGCTACAATATTAGATCCTACGATTAGGAAAGACGGTTTAGATATTTTACTTGAAACATATTGTGAAAATATGAATATTGAAATTGGAAACAAAAAAGAAAAAAATTAATAGTTTATTATTTGAAATGTATAATTTATATGAATCTGAAGTAACAAGGAATAATAAAAATTCTACAAGTTGTATAATTGTTCCACTTTTGAACTTGAGTCCAAAAGTGGAAGAGAAAAACTTTTTTATTTAATAAGTAAGAGCCAGAAATCCACCACCTCGACAACAAGTGCATTTATTGAACTTAATTTTTATTTACAAGAAAATTTTTCTACTTTAGGTGATTCTTCCTTCACCTCGGAGGGAACAAATAATTTTGATATTTTAGCATGGTGGAGTGAACATGCAAAGATTTATCCAATTCTCACCGCAATGGCATGTGATCTACTAACCCCTTCGGTGTCTACAGTTTCATCGGAGTCTTGTTTTAGTGCACGTACTAGGGTGTTGGACAACAAGAGAAACTGTATGCATGATGAAAGTTTAGAGATGTACATCTACTTTAAAGATTGGTTGGATGCTAAAGATAGATTACAAGACAAAGGAGGACATGACACTACACCTAATGTTTCGCCTGAAATAGATGATCAAAGTCAAGAACAATAAGAGAAAATGATGAAGTCAATATTTTTTGTATATTCAATAGTTGTAGTAGCATTTTTTCAAATTATTGTAAATTTTGTATTAATTTTATTAAATTTATTTGATATGTTAAATAACAAAATTTTTATTTTCAATTTGTAATTATATTGTGTTTTTTATATTTTACTAATTTATTCCATTTTCTAATTTTCATATTCCATTCATCCAACCATTGCATGCTTTGTATCATTCAAATTTAAATGAAATAAAATTCTTATTTTTCTTCCAATTTGTTATTCACTTTGAGTATTTGTCTCTTTGACTTCTTATTTGGTTAAGTATTTTTTTCATTTCTTTGTTAGATTTCTTATTTTTCAAATAATTCCTAAAGGAAAGGTAAATATTTTAGTTTTACTTAGTAAAAAAATAAAAAAAAAATCAAAAATGTGAAAAAAAAACAGTCTGGCCCAGTTCGGCCCATGCCTAAGTCCCAAACTGTGGCCCAACCCAGCACGGCCCAGGCCCACGGTACAGCGTACAGCCTGCCTAACGCAGACCCACAGCATGGCACAGGCCTGCACGGGCTTGGGCCATGAGCTATGCTGGGCCAAGCCCCCAAATTATCCCTAAAGAGGACAGGCACAGCCTGTTTTACACCTCTATATGTAAGGAACTCGATTTCAGGTTATGTAAAAGAAGAAAAAAAAAAAAAAAAAAAGGATATCTCACTTGTACTAACGTAAAGAAATCGTGATGTATATTTTACCTTTATACCGACGGATTCTGTCCGTCCGTATATAGCGAAATTGTTATATCCCGATGTATTATATTGGTTTCCAAGGTCATACTCATTTTTTTGTTATGATGCGCGTCTATATTTTGAACTTAATTTGGTTTGAAGGAAAAAATAGGAAAAGGTAAGGAAACCTAAACCTTTACAAACTTTGTATAGGTTCTCGTCTCTTTCCTGTCCTTTCCCTATCTTTTCCTTCAAACCAAACATAGCCTTAGGTGTTTTGGAGAGTCATTATTATTAATTGCTAAAACTTGTTAGGTTCGGTACACCAATGAAAATCAAATGTTTCGATCACAACAATACTTCACTGGATCTCAAGCTATTTCACAACAAAATTAGATTTAATATTATTTTCTTACATGGGTGATGGGTCAATGACCATGGCGTGCCATTGTTATTTACTAGATTCTGTAACTATATATATTTACCCTACTACTTCTAGCGTCAATGTCCGCACCAAAGACGCCATAAGTCAGCACCCTCAGTTGGTTCATCAGCTTCCTTGTTCAAATCGCATATTACAACACTGCTCGAGTTCGTCCCTTTCTTTGAGCTTAACAACCTCTCCTTAGAAACATGAAGAGGAGCCATGTCCACCAGCAGATCTCTTGGCCTCTTTAACGTTCTCTTCAACCTTTTCTTCTCCTTTCCTTCATCACAACCTCCTCCCTTATTCCCTCCACCAGAAGAACTGAACCCCGAAAGACCCTCCTTCAAACCGAAGTCCTCCATTATAAAGGACGGTTGCCAGACAATGAAGTTGTTGGTTGATGGCTTCTCTGGATGATCACCACCAATTCTTCCATTAAGCAATTGTATTCTGTGCGCTTCTCTCTCTACCAGGTCGCAGAAGGCCCTCACCTCTGGAGACTTTGTGCCTCCTTCAGAGTCGCTGTAGTCCTTTTGCTCCATTTCTGATCCTTTCATTTCCACCTCCAACGTTAGCATCCCAATCTAACCAAAAACCAAGGGAAACGTAGGACCAGGATCTCCAGAAATACTAGAAAGAAATACTAAACAACACGACGAAAGCAGCAAAAACAGTAATTATAAAGATGATACCAACAACAACAGCACTATATACGTAAGAACAAGAACAATTAATCATATAAAGAGCAGAAATTTTAAGAGATATATAAAGAATAGTTCAACGTTCTTCCGACCATATCGTCCTCGGAGATTCCACAGAATTGATTTAGAACATCTAAAGGAGAAAACAAAGATCAAAAACCCATTTAGCTAGAGCTGCCAGCAAAATTGGTGCGATTGAACCATCTCTGCACTGTTTTTGGTGAAACAGAATTCTGGGTTTTCAACTTTTGATCAACTTCTAAAGTCTGATGACTAATATGGAATACATATATAGCTGAAGGAGATCAATGGAGGAACTCTGGATCCGAGTCCCAATCGAGGAAGCTGGGAGGAAGTGGAGGGAAAATTCACAGGCCGCCTTGCCTTTGTTTTTCCACAACTCTTTTTCCGTGTTGGCAGTGCTGCTTGACAAGATCAAAAAATACTACCATTTAATTCCGTGAAATGACCAATATTTCCAAATGTATTTGTCCAAAGAGCTCTGTTCTCAATGGCAAAAAAAGATTTTCCTACACGAATCAACTAGGAGGAGATTTTCCTTTATGACCTACGTACCTTTCTTCTGCTGCCACGTATTCAATCAGTGTAAGACTCGTTCCAACAATCTTTATAGCCTTGCATTGGGAATATCTTCCCATGAAATAAAACACAAAGTAAGGAGATGTTCCAATGCAAGGCTGTTCGAACGGGTCTTGAACTGATTGAAGCCGATTTTGACGGTATTGTCGAATTAGAACCAGATTCAAAACCTTTTATGTCATTGCATCACGGAAAGAACATCCGACCATCCGGTTCAACCATTTGACCCGCAAATAAAAATACCCAATTGTCCTAAGATGGTCTTTCAAAGTTTTTTTCTATAATTATAAGCTAAATATAATAAATATTATAACTTGTTATTAGTGCTGTCGCTCGGATTGACCGAGGGCAATACAGTAATCTTACTCCTAAGATCTGGGGCCTTGAACGAGGTCTTCGAGGCCCCAAGTACTTCGGGAGGGGGCCGAAGCCAAGGGCTTGTAGACGATCCGTAGGGGTATGCAGAAGCCGAGGCAGATCACCTTTTTGAGTGTTGAGGATAACGAGGCCTAGGGGCTGAGGTGGGTGATCTCGAAAGAGTTGGTGACGAAGTCAGATGCTTGGCTGGGTGTACGAGTGGTCCGAAGGGGCCCTTAGAGTTTGCTCTGCAAGGAAAGAAGCCCTCGGGTGAAGACCCAAGGCGAGGACTTCGATGATCAAGTTAGTGTCCGCGCAAGGCAAGTAGAAGGTTCAGTGCCAAGGCACACACAGGAGGTCACTAGTAAGCACCCAATCCTCAATAACAAGAATACTAAGAGTCTTAGAGGTTCTAGATCATTTACCTTGTGGGAGGTGCCTTGCATTTATAGTCAGAGCTACTTGTGAGTGGTTGGACTCGGAATGCCCAGATGCGAGCCGTACGGGGTCTATCTCAGAAGGCCCGGATGTGAGTCGTACGAGGGCTAAGCGCAAGGATATGGCGGGGCCATGCGACGCCCTTCGATTGGGCTCGTTCGGTTCATACCGAATGACTCTGTGTGCCCTCATGATGGGCCTATGCTAGCGCCCGCTGGTTGACACACGTCCGCCCCGTATTGGC
>NW_010729094.1:4097555-4113328 GCF_000365185.1 Nelumbo nucifera | reverse complement strand
ACGCGGGTTGTTGCGTTGGGGCCGTCCCCCATACGGGTCGTGCATGATGGGAGCCTTCCGTAGGCGAGACGGGTGCTTCGGGTGAGCCGGACCGCGCATCCGTTGTGTCAACGCACCCAAACCAATGGGTTGCAGCAAATGGACCTATTGGTTCGACCGGCGTCGTTTTGTCTCCCCGAGGTTGAGTGCCGAGTGTCAAGCCACAAATGGGCAACGAAGGCGGATGCCTCGTGACCGTTGGATCCAACTGGATCTGGATCATTTGTTCTTCTATAAATAGGGGCCTTAGTCGCGATTTTTCTTTGTCATTTGACTTTAGGCGCCCTTGCTATCAAGTGATTTCCACTCCAGAGCCTTTGGCTAACACACTTCGTCTTGTTTCCTTTAGTCCTCGTCTTTGGGTAACATCTCGTCCCAATGTCTTCTTCCGATTCAGGCCTTGAGTGTTATGAGCTTCCTAACCTTTCACAGGGGAGTTCTCAAATTCACATTTCTCTTAGCTCCAATTTGGGGTCGTTGGCTACTGAGGTCTCCCCTCGGCGAGAGGTGGAGGTGCTAAAGGAAGGGTGGCTTCTGGGGGTGCCGAGGGCAGTGGCCGAGGTAGTGACCCTACCTGTGAGAGCGCCGCATCCGTAACGCTGAGGGAGCCGGAAGGGTCCCCTCTAGACAAGTGGGAGCAGCTCCCTAAGCTCAACCCAAGGGCGGCGGCAGAGTGCATTACCCAAGGGGTGGCCCTAGCTAATCTGCCGCATTCGGAGTTTGACAGTACTCGGGACGTGGATCAAGTGAAGGCTCTGGCCAGGCAGTTCTACATACCTCGGTCCTACTCACTTAGAGTACCCGATGTCGGTGACCGGCCGTGGACTCCCAAGGAGGGGGAGATATATGTATACCAACACTTCCTAGAGTTTGGCCTTAAGTTCCCCCTTCACCCTCTAATTTCTGAGTTGCTGAGGTGGTACGGGATCACCATCAGCCAGCTTGTCCCCAACACCCTTCGAACCATGGTTCCTATGCTGGTAGTGACTCGGCTTCAAGACGTAGAGCTGACACCTAAGTTGTTCTGCGCCAAGTTCATCCCAAGGAAGCAAACATTCGAGTCTGGCATGTATTATCTTCAGCCTCGGAGGGGTAAACCAATTGACAACCCCTCGTCCATCCATAACCGAATGGACAAGTTCTTTAACATTTCTGGCCCCAAGAATTGGTCATTCAAGTTGAGGTGGGGAGAGGCATGTACGACAGTGGAGAGGTACCCCTCCACACTTCAGAACGAGGAGGCCGCTAACATAGCCCACCAATTGATACTAGGGAAAGTCAAGGCCAAGCCTTTGGTGGAGGAGGAGCTTCCTTTGGTGTTCGTTGGGC
Source organism: Nelumbo nucifera (assembly GCF_000365185.1). The sequence goes on along the minus strand of NW_010729094.1, from coordinate 4,111,960 downwards.
TCAGCCCTACCCCCATCGGTAGGAGAGGTCCTATAGTCTCTTAACACATTCCCCTCGTCTTCAGCAGTTTACTGACTTGTGTTTTTTGCTTGTTTGTAGTGGTTCCCATGGACGCAAAGAAGTTGTTGCTAGAGAGCGTTCGTGCAAAGAAGAAGGCCCAAGGGGGCAGTACGCCAAGAGGGTAGGCGCCGAAGAGGTCTACCGAGGTAGCACCCGTGAGGGGTGATCAGGTGCCTGCTCCCACTAGGGGGCCAACCCACAGCAAGTCCTAGCCGGCCAAGGGGACCGAGGGAAGAAGCTGGTTGAGGAGGAGAAGAAAAGGCTGGCTGAGGAGGCTTCGCAGGATCGGCCGTCGAAGAAGTTGGCGCACAAAGATTCTGCCAAGGATTCTGTAGCAAAGATGCCCCCTATGAAGGGGTGTCCTGTAGGGCCTTCGTCCGCCCCCGCGTCCGCACAAGACCAGGCCAGGGAAGCTGAGCACCTCACTCGGGTGTTTCATCCCCGGTGGCAAATCCGCGAGGGGGACTCCATCTCCGAGAAGGGGGTCAGCAAGGCCCTAGTGAGCGAGGCGGTCCTTCTGCGGGACTGGTTTGAGATGATGCAGAGTGACCCTCTGTGCGTTCGCGACGATGGCCTCACCCACTTGGCCAAGGTAAGCTTTTTTCCTCTCGTATTTTGTGTCTTCATGATTCACCGTTTGCTTTACTAATGGTGCTCTCCTCGGTGCAGGTCTGCCGTCACTTCGTCGGTATGGGGGACCGAGTGGAGCACTTCTACGAATACCTCATCCGGCTTGAAAAGATCAACGAGAAGCTTGTCGTGAAGGTGGCCAAGGTGGAGAGCAGCCGAGACGAGACCAAGGCAGCCCTGAAGGAAGAGCAAGAGCTCCGGTAGACGCTGAAGGACGACTTGAAGGGGGAGAAGGCTCGGGTCGACTGCATGAAGGAGGCCCTCAAGAAGTCCGAGGAGGATCGGGCCCATTTCGACGGAGTTGCATTGGATGCCGCTAAGCGAGTAGCAGAAGCCGAGGAATGAGCAGCTGAGACCGTCAAGATTTGGAAGCAGTCGGTGGAGTACCAGAAAAGCCTCGCTGACTACACTACTGCATCCTACCTGGACGGCATCAAGGACACCAAGAAGGCAATTTTGCAAGTGATGCCAGACTTCAATGTTGAGGGGCTGCATGTGTACCCAGAGTCCCCCGAAGAGAGTGTTGAGGTCCTCGATAGACCCGTTGATGCAGTCGAGGCCGCTGATGGAGCCGAGGACTTTGCCCTCCCCCCAGCTGGTGGTAAAGCCTAGCTGCTTTTCCCTTTTGTTGTGTTTTCTGTTTTTCTTTTGGATGTAAATGTGTTCGGCCGCCAAGGCCATAAAACTTTTTTTTAAATGCTTACATATGGACAAATGAATGAAAATAGAGCATTTTTTGTACATAGTTTTCTCCCTTTTCTTCTTCTTCTTCTTCTTCTTCTTCTTCTTCTTCTTCTCCCTTTTTTTTCAAGGGGTCCCTGCCCCTCCCATCAAAGAGACCATAAGTCAAAAAATGGCACGTAAAGGCTCGTTTTAGGTAGTTGGGGGGTCGGGGCCAAGGCAAGAGGTGTGCGACCGAGGTGCAGCTTGCCTGACTCGTTTTCTCTCAAGTGTTTACTTAGGCAAGGCCGAGGTGGCCAGTCGAAGTATGGGGGAGAGACCGAGACAAAGGTGCAATTCGCCTGGCCTATTTCTTTCCCAAGTGGTTACTACGGCAAGGCCGAGGTGACCTGCCGGGAAGGCCGGGGTCTCTAGCCGAGGTGAACCGCCGAATTAGTCGGGATTGCTGTCTTTCTTTCATTGTGCTAAGTACATAAGACCAAGAGGCCATCCATCGCCGAGGCAGGTAGTCAGGCGTACGATGCCTCGGCCGTCCTGGTGTATCTCCGTTTCGCGAGGTGTTAAGATTGAGTGTTCGATACTGGCTCGAGGGGAGTTATGTGCCCTGACGATGGTCTAGCACGAGCGCATGGTCCTCGGGGTAGGCTATGCGCTTCGGCCAGTGACGAAGCTGAGGGGTCCTGGGGACTTGGTGAGAACACACACTAAACATTGATCCGAAGAGGAAATTTGCATTATTCATTCATCATTTGGCCATCAAAATTTACAATTACTAGTAGTACATCTCGAGATTCTCCGAGTTCCATGTCCGAGGGATGGGTCTTCCATTCAGGTGTTCCAAGCGAAGGGTGTCAGGACCGAGGACTTGCTTGACTTTGTAGGGACCTTCCCAATTGGGGCCCAGCTAGCCTACAACGGGCTCGGGGACCATGACCTTTCTGAGGATGAGGTCTCCTTCTCGGTAATGCCTCTCCTTCACCCTTGAGTTGTAGTAGCGGGCCACCCATTGCCGATAGGCGGCCACCTTGATTTGTGCCTGCTCCCGGGTCTCCTTCAGCAGGTTTAAGTTTGTTCTAAGTGCTTCACTGTTCTCGGCTTCATTGTATGCTTCGATCCGGAGCGTCAGTTGGTCGATCTCTACTGGGATAACCGCTTCGGTATCGTAGGTCAGGCCGAACGGGGTTTCTCCTGTGGTCGCTCGAGGTGTTTTTCAGTATGCCGAAAGGACATTGTTCAATTCGTCGGCCTATAGGCCTTTAGCCCGGTTTAATCAATCCATCCAAGATAGTTCTGTTGGTGTCCTCAACTAAGCCGTTTGTCTGGGGATAGCCTACTGAGGTGTACTACTGCTTAATTCCAAGGGAGGTGCACCATTCCTGAAACCTAGCATCGTCGAATTGTTTTTCGTTGTCGGTTACCAACATGTGGGGGTGGCCAAAGCAATAGATGATGTTCTTCCAAAAAAAGCTCTGGATTGCTCGAGTTGTGATGGTAGCTAGGGGTTCGGCTTCGACCCACTTAGTGAAATAGTCAACAGCGACGACGAGGTACTTTCTGACCCCCGTTGCTTGATGGAAGGGGCCGAGGAGGTCCATCCCCCATTTGGCGAAGGGCCAGGGGCTGCTGAGAGCTGAGAGGGTTGTGGTTGGCCAGTGGCACAAGGCAGCATGTCTCTGGTACTTGTCGCATCTTCGTACTATCTCGATTGCGTCCTCCTAAAGAACTGACCAAAAATACCCCTGCCTTAGTGCCTTTTGAGCCAGGGTGCGGCCGCCGACGTGGTTGCCGTAGATGCCTTCGTGAATTTCTCATAGCACATACTCACCCTCTTCCAGACGAAGGAATCAGAGGTATGGTACGGTGAAGGATCTTCTATACAACTTTCCTTCGAGCAGAGTGTAATGGGTTGCCTGACGCCAGAGTCGTCTAGCTTAGTTTCTGTCGCCGGGCAGTTGCTCGGTCAAGAGGAAGTTGATGATAGGGTCTATCCATGATGGTTCAACCTCAACCGGGAGGACCTGGGCCTTTTCCATAGATGATCGAGGTAACTTCTCTATGCGAACAGTGCCACTAAGGGTTGCGTCCGAGGTACTTGCCAACTTAGAAAGGGCATCGGGTCTCGTGTTCTTAGCTTGCGGGACTTTCTGCAAAGAGTAGCATTATAAATGGCGAACCAGCTCCTGGACTTTGGCGAGGTACTTTTCCATGCTCTGCTCTCTAGCTTCGTACTCCCCATTAACCTGATTCACCACCAGTTGTGAATCCCTGAAAATTTCGATATGCTGGGAGCTGAGGTCCTTGACGAGCTGTAGTCCAACAAGGAGGGCCTCGTACTCGGCTTCGTTGTTGGATGTTGGGAAGTCAAATCTCAGCGCATATTTTATTACTACATCATCTCGGGTGAGAAGGATGAGGCCTGCTCCACTTCCTTTGGCGTTGGACAACTTGTCAACAAAAAGCCTCCACATGGGCTGAGCCCCTCATTCGACTTATCCCCTTTTTCTGCTTCATTTTTCAGGGCTCGATGGAGGGCTCGGTAGAAGGTGCATTCTGCTACAAAATCTGTCAAGGCTTGTGCTTTGATTGCAGGCCTCGGCTAGTACTTGAGGTCGAACTCAGAGAGCTCGACGGCCCACTTAGTCAAGCGTTCCAAGGTCTCGGGCTTGGTGAGGACAGCTTTAAGGGGTAGGTTCGTCAGAACCACAATGGTGTGAGCTTGAAAGTACGGACTGGGTTTCCTGGCCGAGATTGCAAGGGCGAAGGCCAACTTTTCTACTTCGGGGTACCTGGTCTCAGCATCGCAGAGGACCTTGCTAACATAGTATATCAGCCTCTGTCTCCCGTCGTCTTTCACAAAGACCGAGTTGATGGCCTTGTCCCCTATCGATAGGTACAAGTGTAATGTTTCACCTAGTGTCAGCCGAGCAAGGAGGGAAGGTAAGGCGAGGTATACTTTGAGCTCATCAAAATCACGCTGGCATTCCTCCGTCCATTGGAAATCTTTTAGTTTCTTGATGGCGTAGAAGAAAGGGAGGCAGCGTTCAGCTGACTTCAACATGAAGCGGTTGAGAGCAGCTATTTGGCCAGTGAGCCTCTTTGTTTCCTTCACCGTCCAAGGAGGTGTCATGTCAAGTATGGCCTATATCTTGTCAGGATTAGACTCTATGCCTCTTTGAGTCACAACGAAGCTTAAGAATTTGCCCGAGGTGATGCCAAAGGAACACTTGCTAGGGTTAAGTTTCATGTTGAACGTCCGCAAGGTGTCAAAGGTCTCGGCTAGATCCGAGGTGTGTGCTTCGGTGCGCAGGCTCTTCACCACCATATCATCTACATATGCTTCGACGTTTCTCCCCATCTGGTTCTTGAACACTTTGTTGACGAGGAGTTGGTATGTGGCTCCCACGTTATTAAGCCCAAAGGGCATCACTCTGTAGCAGTAGGTGTCGTGTTCAATGATGAACGAGGTCTTCTCCTCGTATACAGGGTGCATTTTTATCTGGTTGTATCTGGAGAAGACATCAATGAAGCTAAGTAGCTCGTACCCTGCAGTGGCGTCAACGAGGTGGTCTATCCTCGGTAAAGGAAAACTGTCCTTTGGGCAAGCTCGGTTGAGGTCTATGAAGTCAATACAGATCCGCCACTTCCCATTAGCTTTCTTCACTAAAACCACATTTGACAACCATTTAGGGTAATGTACATCTCGGATGAAGTTAGCACCAAGTAGCTTGTCAACTTCCTCTCCTATGGCCTTCCAACTTTCCAGTACAAAGTTCCTCTTCTTTTGTCAAACTGGCTTAGAGCTCAAGTCCACACTCAGCCAGTTCGGATAGGCATTCAAGGGGAAGGTTGGGCCCAATGCAGACTGTCTTGTTGGGATCGGCCTCATCCAGGCGAACTGAGATGAGGTCCTCGGTCGGCTGGCCTCGACTCGCTGGCTCCTCCCTGAGGTCGAGGCCTCCAGTGATAGGGTTTCTTTGTTCTTGCCCTTCAGTGCTGCCACATAGAACTGGTAGGCGGCTTGCTAGTCTCCACGAACGACACTGACACCATGTTCGGTGGAGAAATTGAGGGCGAGGTGGTAGGACGTGGCTGCCTTGAGTGCATGGAGGGTCGGTCTCCCCACGATGGCATTGTATGGCGAGTCGATCTTTATGACTAGGAACTCGTTCATCCTCGTCACCTACCGTGGCTCGGTTCCTACCGTGACGGGTAGGGTGATCCTAGCCTCCGGTCTTACCACGTTCCCGGAGAAGTTGACTAGTGGAGCGTCGGTGGGTTGGAGGCGCTCGGGCGCTATCTTCATCTTCTCAAACGCTTCATAGAAGAGGACGTCAGTCGAGGAGCCACTATCAACGAGAATCCTCTTTACCACGAAGTTGGCAACGAGAATCCTCACCAACCTACATCAAGATCTGGGTCCTGGTTGATTTGAGTGGTGTATATTGACCGTAAGCCAGAGCCGAGGCCTGTAGCTTCTTGTTGTCCTTGTTGTTGTTGTTGCAGTGTCTCCGCTCTTCCTTTTCTTCTCTGGGGGTCCGTTGTTACGCTCGACTTCCCGTTCTTGAGAATCTTCGGTCGAAGCCTTCTCGGCCGTGATGTACTTCTGGGCTTGCTTGAGGAACTCCGTCTTGGTTTTCGGCGAGTTCTTAGTGACCAAGCACTTCAGGGCGGAGCCTATTGATAGCAACGTGCATGGGGACCATGGGATCGAGGTCACGGACCTCGAGCTCTTCTTTTTTAAAGCAGTCGATATAGGACCGCAGACTCTCTCCTTGCTCCTGATTGATGGACATTAGCGAGACCACGCTCTTCTGTTATTGTCTGCTGCTGATGAAGCAAGCAAGGAATAGGTTGGCGAACTGCTCCCACGAGCTGATCGATTGAGGCGGGAGACTGGAAAAGCAATGACAGGTGGCCCCCTTAATAGTGGCCTGGAAAGTCTGGCACGTCAAGGCATCGGAATACCCATAGAGTATCATGAGCGCTCTAAAACTTTTTAGGTGGTCGTCAAGGTCTGAGTTCCCATCGTACATCTCTAGCATGGGAGCTTTGAAGTGTTGGGGGAGAGGCTCGGAGATGATGTCCAGGGGGAAGGCGTCCATCCTCCCCGTCAGATTTCTCTGGCCAGTCGAGGCGTCGACTCAGCTCTCATAAACTTGGAATTTTTGCTCTACGTAGTTAAGAGTGAAGATATATTCCATTAAGCCACTGATCTAGCATTACCTTTTCTTTGATATGTGAAAGTTTTATATTATTGTGGTGTACAAACCTATTTTAGTAGGATTGGGGCTGAGAGTTCTTATTTTTCCTTCCCCTTTTTAGAAAAAGTGTCAGAATATGGTATGGATGCAGGTTTATGGTACAACATAAATATGATGTGTGAACATTTATTCTCAATGTATTCTAATTTTTAAATTTAAATAAGTATTGAAATAAGGGATCATTGCTTGGTGAGCTGCTGCAACGGTAAAATCTTAGGCTGACAGGTGTGAGAGCATGGTTTTGAGTATGAGAGTGGACAGTCCTGCAAAAAATTGCTAGGGGCTAGGTCTGTATCCAATCCACCTCTTCCAAAATTCTAGATGGCCAGGACCATCATTGGTAATGGCCTCAGAAAAGCATCAGCTTAGCAAAAAGGAGCTTCACCGTACCATGTGAACCATACTTGAACTTTGAACTATTTGAACTGATTTCTTGGTTCACCAGTTTTTGCTATTTTTCTTTTCCTTTTCTTTTTTTTTTCTGAATTTCGATTTTCATATATGATGCCATATTTTTGCAACAGTTGAATGGTTAAGCCACAGTTGAACCAGTCAAGGGGCCCTTCCTGTTTTTTAGGCATTGTATCTGTTGTGACAAATGAAAGTTATGGTTTTTATGTTACAGGTAATGTATAGGAGTCTGCCAAGTCTTAGTGTTACCTGTAGGAACAATACAAACATCACTTTTCATGATATAAAAGAAGATTTAAGCACAAGGTAAGTCACTTCTTTTGGCTACTTACTGTTACAGCTTCTATTCTTTTCTTGATTATGATGTCTTAACATGAAAAAACAATATGCAAAGAAAGGAGAAGGGAAAAGGAAAAGAGAGAAAGAGAGAACAGGACAGATACATTTCATGTTGCTGTTTATAACCCCTTATAAAAGAGTAAACAGGACCACACAAAATAGTGAACTGTACAAAAGGGACTATCCTAATAAGGTACATTTTGTTTCAGAGTCTTCACACTCCCCCCAGACTGATGCCTAGACTTGAGCAATCTTGATAGCAACAATTTGCATGTCCTTATAAAAGAGTAAACGACGAGCTCTAGTCATGGCCTTAGTAAAGATATCAACATTTTGCATGTCCGAGTCTACATGAGGAAGAGAAATAGATTTGAGGGTGAAGAGACCTCTAATGAAATGACAATCCACCTTGATGTGCATAGTCCTCTCATGGAAGACAGGGTTAGATGCAATCTTGATAGCGCTAGTGTTGTCTACATAGAGAGGAGTAGGAGTAGGAAGTGGACTACGAAGATCTGCAAAGAGAGACTACAACCACACAATTTCACTGCAAACGGAAGACATAGCTCTATACTCAACCTCAGTTGAAGATTTGGAGACAGTTTGCTGCTTCTTACACTTCCAAGAGATAATGGAATCACCCACAAAGACACACCATCCAGAAGTAGATCTGCGAGTGTTAGGGAAACCAACCCAATTAGGCCAGTCAATGGTACTTGGAAATCCGAGCCACGATTTGATATCCGATTCAATTATCTCGGATTCAGATGATGTAATTATGTAATCGGATCGGATTTATATGTTACAATCTACATCCAATTAAATAATCGAATTGGATTCGGTCATTCGGATTTGATTCCACCCGATTTGATTAAAATCTGAATCTGGTTATATTATAATATTTATTAATTTTAATATATAAATTTTATATAATTATATTTAAAATTATAAAAAATATATTCTATATAATATTATATTATATATGAATTTATATATAATAAACTTAGTATGCTATATTTATATTAATTTATTAAATCTAAAAGTTGAAAATAAATAAATTTTTAATTTTTTGGTATTTTAGAATCCAAATCCGATTTGAGTCCAGGATTCGAATTTGAATCCAAGTCTTTAAATCTGATCGGATTTGGATGTAGGCTCTTAGTAATCGGACAGTAACAATGTGTTTATCATGAGTCTTAGTGAGATGACTTGGTTGATTGGGGTAGGCTCTTGTCATGTGGTTTGTGGCACCAGAATCAATGATCCAAACATGTGAGGGGGAAAAGCAATAACTAGAGAACTTACTAGACAAGCCAATAACAGAGAAAGCAGAAGAGATTGTAGATGATAACAATTGTTGAATCCTCTCACCTACAGAAATTGTAATATCATTGTCTGATGAATCCCCCTTAGTGGACAAAGTGTCAGTTGCCTTTTCTGTTGCTTGATAAGCATGGGGCTGAGTCTTTCGTGAGCACCCTTAATAGGACGAACATGACAATTTGGGATGATGTGACCATGTTGTTTGCAGTAGGTACAAACATTCTTCTTGTTACAATGAGGTAATATGGCCAAAACCCTTACATTCATAGTATTGATTCTTGGAGAAGTCTTCGAAAGATGATTTCTTACCAGCATTATTTTTTTGAAGATAAAATAAAATTTTATTAAACAAAAAGAAGATACAAGAAAGGTGATAAGCAATCACCTGAGAGAAAACAACAAACCTGGGAATACCACGCAAGAATACCCCAAACCCCAACAAAACCAACCCAAACTACAATCAAAACTTTTACAAACCAGAAAAAAAATCGAGAATCAACATAGCAGCACTAAGACGAAAGCCTGACCCTAACACCACACCTGATGCTCACAGAAAACCCATCCCTATTACCCATCCCAAAAAGGACTCCCAATTACAAACTCTTCTTATCAACTTTTTGAGAAACCTTTCTAGTTGCCTTCTATCTGTTCTTTTGGTCTTTTTTATGAGTTTTTTAGGTCCAATACCAAATAAGCCTCCTTTTAGTTGCGCAAAAACCTCCTTTTTAGGCCCAATGCCATGAGTTATAAAAATTGTTTCAGTCCTAGATTCTGCCAACTTTCCTTCAAGCCCGTTAGTAGTAAGAAGTCTAGTCTCTTCCCTAAGTAACTCTCCCAATACAGAATCTAAATCTGGAAGGGTACCCCTGCTAAAAAATATTTGACCTGATTATCTCATATTCAGGTTTGAGCCTCATTAGAAACTGATTTACTTTTCTCTTTTCGAAATCTTGTTGAAGATATTTCACACATTCTGTCGGGTCAGAAGATTCAATATTAAGAAGCTCATATTCAGTCCACAAGTTAAGAAAACCTGAATAATAATCTTGAATCTTCCTATCTCCCTGAGAGTATATAAAAATTCCTGATTCAATTTGGCATTGCCTTGACGTATTAGATTGCTGATATACTTTCTTCAGATAGGAATACATTTCATAAGTATACTTGAAAGAAGAAGAAGAAGAAGAACTGTTTACTGTATTACAGGTTCGAAGAGAAGAAAAGAGAGGGAAAGAGAGAGAAGAAGAGTGGAGAGGAGAAAAGAAAGAAGGGGTTTGGTGGTTAATGATCTGCCGCCCCATACACTTCTTTATTTATAGCTTTAGGTTCCTTACAAGATTAGGAAATAAACAAAATTAGAAACAATAAGGCCAGCTGGCCCAACTTAAAAGAAATTAGAAACTATTAATAAAAGAAATTAGAAACTACTAATAAAAGAAATTAGAAACAACTAGGTGTGGGTATGAAACCACATACACTAGAGCCTGAGTATGGGTATGGAACCCCACACTCGTGGCTAACCAACTATTTCTTCAGTCTTCATCCTCCTCATAGGTACAGCAATGTGGGGTTCTATAGAGCTTAGAATCCAAGAAACAAGTTTACCATTATCTAGCTTCCATTGTTGGAAAGCTTTAGTATCAGTTTTAGCTGGTTTAACAATATCCCCATTTAAATACCCTTCCAAGCCCTTTCATTTGACATAAAAATCAAAATGAAATTTGCACATTCCATAGTTTGCGCCATTGAGCTTCACCGGAATGACATCTACTCTGTCAGAGGCCATTTCAGCAAGAAATAACAGTCCAAACACAGTAATAGCAGAAAAATATAGGTTCAGCAGTGGGAAATTTCAGTCTAGAAGATCAGATAAATAACCCAGCATACAAGAAGGTCCAAGAGTTTCAAAGAAATACCATAAACACCTCTGGAAGCAGAGGACTTAAAGTTGACAGTCCAGAAATAGTAAATTTCAGGACTGCCGAATCCAGGAAGGGATCAAAATCCTTGACCAATCAGTCTGATATCTGGGCTGATGGAGTGACAGAAAGAAAACCCTAGGAGGACACCAAATCCAGGGCTACACGGTGATTGGATCAGCCGATTGAGAGGAGTTGATTAACTAACCTGTTAGGCATCTTTTCCAGAAGAAACACCAATAGAAGGAGAACTCAGAACTCTTTCCAAACTGATTCTAACCAGACCAGGTAAGGAGATATCAGTAATACTCCTCTGGGTGACACCAAATCCAAAGTTTTATGCAGGTCTGATGCTTCGGACAAGAGAACCAATAGTAACCCTAAAGCTGTTGGCTCAGAGGTCCAGAACAGAAGAGTATGATGCTGACTGATCAAAACAGTCTACAGAAACTTCAAACCAGATGTGGGAAGAGTAACCTTCAATCTTGAGTAGAAATCATATGCTGAGAGTTGGTACAGAGAACCTGCTCTGATACCATGTAAACCTTCTTGGCTGAATAGAAAAGGGAGCATAATAGACTTAGGAGTGTCTAAGTGTTGATCCCCACTCCAAAGAGTCCTTTATATATTAAAAGGATGTATAATTACTGTTGTACAAGAGAAAGGGAGAGAGGAGAGGAGTGACGAGAGGACTGAAAGCCCAAAAAGAATACTGCAGTCGTGCAGTATGTTATTATTTATACTAGGGCGACCGTACAACTTAAAAATAAGAAAGAAATTACAAAAGTACCCCTACAGTACCATATATATATAAAATAACATCTGTTAACACTCCCCCTCGAGTTGGAGCATAGATATCAATCATGCCCAACTTGTCACAAAGATCATGATGTCTTGAGTGGTGTAGTCCTTTTGTAAAGATGTCTGCAAGTTGGTTCTCAGAGCTGACATAGGGAGTACACACTTCGCCTGTGATGACTTTCTCTCTAATAAAATGCTTGTCGACTTCGATGTGTTTTCTTCTATCATGTAGCACTGGGTTAGCAGCAATGTTTATGGCTGCTTTGTTATCACAGAAAAGGGTCATAGGCTTGTCCACTGGGAAACCCAACTCACCCAACAAATTCTTTATCCACATACTTTCAGCCACTCCGTGAGCCATTGCACGATATTCAGCTTCAGCACTGGATCTAGCCACCACACTTTGCTTTTTACTTCTCCAGGTAACAAGGTTTCCTCCTATAAAGGTGCAGTAGCCACTAGTAGACTTTCTGTCATTTTGAGATCTAGCTCAATCTGCATCAGTATACACTTCAACTTTCAAATGCCCGTGTCTTTGAAATAACAAGTCAGCACCAGGAAACCTTTTAAGATATCGGAGGATTCTTTCTRCTGCTTCAAGATGAGTGGACCTAGGTGCATGCATGAACTGGCTAAGGACACCAACAACATACGCAATGTCTGGGCAGGTCATAGAGAGATATAACAATCTCCCTACAAGTCTCTGAAACTGTTTCACATCCTTGATAGGTTCACCTTGGCTGCCACCTAATTTATGGTTGGGATCAATGGGAGAGTCAACTGGCTTCACTCCCATCTTTCCAGTGTCTTGAAGTAAATCTAGGACATTTCCTTTGGGAAATGAAGATACCCCTTTTTGAGCGGGCAACTTCAATTCCAAGGAAGTATCTGGGAGGCCCTAGATCCTTTACTTCAAACTGTGTGGCAAGGAAACTCTTCAACCTCTAGATTTCATCCTTCCAGTCATCAGTAACAATTATATCATCAACATATACTATTAAAGCAGCAATTTTACTTTCTTCTCTTTTCACAAACAGTGTATGATCTGATTGACATTGCTTGTATCCTTTCTGCTGAACTGCAATATGGAATCTGCTGAACCAAGCTTTTGGTGATTGTTTTAGCCCGTATAAAGACTTCTTCAACTTGCACACCTTCTGTTCATTGCYTTGAGCTTGGAAACYARGGGGTTGTATCATGTAAACTTCCTCTTCAAGATCACCATTCAAGAATGCATTCTTGATATCAAGCTGATGTAGATCCCAATCCAGGTTAGCAGCAAGAGAGAATAGAACTCTAATGGAGTTCATCTTGGCAATAGGAGCAAACGTTTATGCGTAATCAACTCTGTACACTTGTGTAAACCCCTTTACCATTAAACAAGCTTTATACCTCTCCACCGTGCCATCAACCCTATGTTTGACGGTGAACACCCATTTACATCCAACTGGATCCTTTCCCTTAGGAAGATCTATAAGTTCCCATGTGCCACTTTTATGAAGGGCATTAATTTCTTCCTTCATGGCATCTGTCCATTCAGGTACTGAAAGAGCTTCTGCCACATTCTTGGGGATAGGGRCACTRTCAATAGAAGTAAGAAAAGCACGAAAAGAGGGTGAAATGTTCTCATAGGAAACAAAGTTSGAAATKGGGTGTTTASTGRTGCACAATCTAACACCTTTCCTGTGAGCAATAGGAAGGTCAAGGTCATTAGCAATAGAGGTATCAATTGCAATAGAATCAGGGACATCATTGGGAGCCAAGTTACCTGAGTGAGTATGATCCTCCCCCGAGGAGTCTGGTGGCACTGGAGGTACAACTTCCGGATTCTCTACAGCTCTTGAATTTGGTTGGCTTTTGCGACGACGAAAGAAGACACGAAAAGGCGGAGGATCAGGAAGAGGAGGGAGCTGAACCAGTTTCTCCTCATGCCTACACTCCCCCTAAGGAGAAACAAAAAAGAAAGACTCATCCTCAAAGAAAGAGACATCCATGGAAACATAAAATTTATGAGAAACAGGATCAAAACAACGGTATCCCTTCTGAGTGAAGGAGTACCCCAGGAATATGCAAGGAGTAGCACGAGAATCCAATTTCCCACGAGTGGGAGACAGATTTTGGACAAAGCACCGACAACCAAATACACGAGGAGGAATGGGAAGAAGGGGGGCCTTAGGGAAGAGAAGCTGATGTGGGGCTTTGTACTCTAACCACCGAGAGGGCATACGGTTAATGAGGTAGGTAGAACAAAGAACAGCCTCAAGCCAAAAACGTTTGGGGACATTCATATGGAGTAGTAAACCCCAAACCACTTCAAGGAGATGTCGGTTCTTTCGTTCAGTGACACCATTTTTTTGTGGTGTTCGGGCACAAGAGCTACGGTGAAGTGAACCACGCGAAGCAAAGAACTCCGTGAGATCACTATGAAAATACTCTTTCGCATTATCTGACTGAAAGATTTGGATTTCAGTTTGAAATTGAGTGAAGACCATCCGCTGAAAATCTTGGATAATTTTTGGTACTTCTGCCTTGGTTCGCATGGGATATACCCAAGTATATCTAGAATAATCATCAGCGAGGGTAATAAAATACTTGTAACCACTCTTAGATGGTAAAGTAACAGGGCCCCACACATCAGAATGAATACTGTGAAATGGAAATTCAGATTTACTATTTTTTGGAAGAAAATGAGTTCTACAATGTTTACTCAATTGACACGTTTGACAAGAGAAATCTGAAACGAACACTAACTTAAACAGTTCTGGAAACACAACTTTTAAAGACTCAAAAAACAAAAGTACCAAGGCGACAATGCCATAAATAAACTTGACTCTTACAGGACTGACTCWTAGACTYTRTAACATGAAGACCARCCTTATTCTCCAGCATGTAAAGTCCATCAACCATACGCCCTCTACCAATCATCCTCCCAGAGGCCAGATCCCGGATCACACAGTAAGAAGGGAAAAAGGTCACTGAG
>NW_010729094.1:4056890-4082001 GCF_000365185.1 Nelumbo nucifera | reverse complement strand
AAAAAAGGAAAACCAATTGCAGATTATTCAATATAAATTCTGAATTCAATATAAATCAGAATTTATTTACATTAAAAAAAGAATATAAATTCAATATAAATTCTGAATTTGCAAAAAAGAAAAAGAAAAACCAATTGCAGATTATTCAATATAAATTCTGAATTCAATATAAATCAGAATTTATTTACATTAAAAAAAGAATATAAACTCAATATAAATTTTGAATTTGCAAAAAAAAAAAAAAAGGAAAACCAATTGCAGATTTGCAACATTAGCAAAGCCAAATACAATTTTTTTGCTTTAGGAATTGGGATAATCAAATCTAACAGTTTCAACACTTTTGAAAGACAAACCAAGCCAATAAATATGTGTAGTGAATCCCTAATGCATCAGGTTGTTTTTATCATTCTCACAAATCTCTAATAGCATTCAGACAAACAATAGCATTGGACACTCACTGCCGGTGACTGTGTTCGCCGGAGCTGAGTTCGCGGTGAGCTGCGATTTTAACAGGGAAAAGTGTGTCAGTTCGTGTCTGAGAGAGAGAGAGAGAGAGAGAGAGAGAGGACTCACTGCCGCCGCCGGTGCCTGTATTCGCCGCCTCGCCGGTGTCTGAGATTTGAAAGAGAAGAAGTGAGAAGAGGAACGAGGGAGAGAGAGAGAGAGAGAGAGAGAGAAGGAGAGGACTCACCGCCGGAGTTGTTGCGCCGGTGAATGTTCGCCGTCTCGCTGGTTGTATGGCTGCCTGAGAGTGTGAGGATTGAGGAGGATGTGAAGAGAAGAGAGGTTTGGCTAAGGGGAAAGAGGTGAAAGAGAAGGGGGTTCTTACTTTTTAGGATATTAGGCTTTTTTAAGTTTAGTCTATAGGTCGGGCCGGGCCGGGCTGGGCCGGCCCGTCGGACCACCCAGCCCATGAACAGGTCTAGTAGATATCAACCAATATTTATTTATCTATTCTTCATTCTAGGAATGTGGCTGCGTTGAAAATGCTATAACTACATGAGAACTGTTACATGAATATCCACCAATTAAAACTGTCTGATATTATTCTGGCATGTTTCTTGGTGCCCTCCCTTGGATGTAATTCATGCCTCAAGTATTCTATTGTCAGGTGAGGGTGGACTTGACTGGAGAGGAGACACAAAAAATATTTGACGAAGTCTTGACAAATTTGGCCCGTACGGCACCACCAATTCCAGGTTTCCGCAGACAGAAAGGAGGTGAGGTTTCAACATAATTTCCTTTAGAGGGATATAGTGTCTATCCATGTTTCTCAAAGATCTTGGTTGTATTTGGATTTGAGAATAAAAAAATAACAAAAAATATAAAATAATAATAATAATAATAATAATAAAAATAATTAGGGAGATTCTCTTGTGATGGTTTATTCATGATTTGTTTAGCTTTATTGATTATTAATTGCTCTTAGTTGAAGAATTACTTGCTTGCACTTGTGCTTATTTGTAATTCCATGTGGGCCCCAACTATTGGACCTAGGATAGGGGTGCCTGACCCCTTCCCTCTGCCATCCGAGTCTTACCCGGATTGGTTCAGCCAGTGTCTTGGGTCTGGAGTCACTATTAAACAAAAGATGATTTTTGACATAGTTCCTGGAGGTCCCATCACCTCCATCTCCTACAAATGATGGTTGCGTCTCCAAATCAGCCCAAGTGAGCCGTTTTCCGATGTTCACACACTTGACTCTTTAATGAGTCATGTGCCGTGTTCTTTAAGACTGATAAGGGATAGTATCTATCGCTGTCCCCTTCAGTACCTCCTGCTTGACTTGTTGGAGCATGTTCAAACAGAAGAACATTCACAGTTACTTCTTGAACAAGGACTACGGATTTCCAGAGGGTTGGTAAGCTGACCTGGATGCCTGTATCAGATAACTAGTCCACCATGCCAGACAGGCCTAACCCAAAATACGATAGAGGAACGAAAGATGATTCGGTGTTAGATAGTGACTGGGAGAACTTCCAATTTGAAGGAGTTGAAGAAGTCAATCAGCCTTCAAGCCTTGGCAGTACCGACTCAACGAAGGCATACAGAAAATTAGAAGAGGACTGGGGAATAGAGCTGTTGTTCAAGGAACAATCCAGTATTGAAACAATGCAAATAAAAACACTTGGGGTCTGAAGAGTTCTACTGAATGTGAGGAGACCTCAACTGTGCCAGGAAAAGAAGATGCTGACCTACCAAACGAGGACAACACGCAGGATAACACAGGATAAGCAAATTGGGATAGAAGGCTCTAACCCCTTGTTGGGTAAGGAAGCGCAAGAGTGACGGCCACAAGAAGCTGAACAGGGAATATTTGACAAGTCATCTAACTTACCCATGCCTAGTAAAGTGTTGACTAGCGAAAGCGTAGAACAAGGAGATTCTAACCCCTTAGTTATTCCAAATGCTGTTCATGTCTCTGTTTATCCTGCTATAGCTGTTACTAATTTAACTTCCATGCTTGCTAAGAATTTAGAGACTGCCATTCCTGTTTGTTCAGTAGGTGCAGGAGAGGAAGGAGAAAATGATGAGGTGGAGAAAATCTTTGGGCTGCTTTTGGACAATTTAACAGAATTGGTGTCTAAGGTTGTGGAAGGAAACTGAGAGATTTGAAAACTTAGATAGTGATAGGCAGGAACTAGAGGGGGTAGGAACTGAAAACTTAAACAGAAATATAAATAGTGTCTTGGAGAATAATAATCTGCCTTCAAATCCAAAAGTTAGTCTGGATGAGAAAAAGAGGAAGACTATTACTGAAAGCTTGAGAGGGGTAAAGGTGTACTTGAGGAAGAATAAATGCTAAGGGAAGGCTAGGAAAAGGAAGAAGAGTGAAGTGGAGAAATTGATGAGTGAGATAGTATATGATAGGGAAGAAAACAAGAGGAAAGAGAGAAGAGGAGAGGGACAATGAGCAAAAGAAAAAGGGTCTGGGTAAAATCTTGTTCAAGAATGAAGTTAATAAGTTGGAATTTGAGGGGATTAGGGAGTGCCATCAAGAGGAGGTTAATAAGAGATACTCTTAGACAGGAGAAACTGGACTTGGTATTGGTTCAAGAAACAAACTCCTAGAGACTGATAAGAGATGGATTAGAAGTACTTAGGGAATTAGGGGTTTGAGCTAGTTGTATGCACCCTCCTGGGGAGCTTCAGGAGGAAACTGACTATATGGAAAAATGAGGAGATGGAATATTTGGAAGAATTGGTGGGACAATTTTCAATTTCAATAAAAACCAAAAGGTTCAATGATGGAAGGGAGTGGGCACTAACAAATGTTTATGGTCGCAATTCCTATAGAGACATGGATCTTTTTTGGGAAGAGCTAGGGGCAGTTAGAGGTTTATGGGAGGGGCCTTGGTGTTTGGGAGGTGATTTAATGCCATAAGATTTACCTCAGAAACCAACAAACCTAACCAAAGAATCACCACAAGCATGAGAAATTTCAATGTGTTTGTGGATACTTTTGAGTTGAAGGAGCTCCCACAGTTGCAAGCAAAGTACACCTGGTCAAATTTTCAGGAGTCCCTGACCTACTCTAAACTGAATAAATTCCTATTTTCTTTAGATTGGGAAGAGATGTGGGAGAATTTAGCCTCTAGAGCTTTGCCTAGAGTAACCTCAGATCATTATCCCATTAGATTTGGAGTAGTCCACTTGGAAAGATAAACACCTATGACAAGAAGGCCAAATTGTGGAGATTTGGTAACTTGATGTATCTTATTAGTATAGTCCCTGTTGTATATTATACTTTTTCTCTTTCAGCCCTATATGGGCATTCTTGTCATTGTACATATCTTTTAATATATAAGAGACTATTTGAGGTGGGGGTCATTATTCATTCTTGATACCTCTAAGATTATTCTTGTTCTTTTCTCTATTCAGCCAAGAGTGTTGACATGGTATCAGAGCAGGTTGCTCTCTGATATATTTTCTTTCTATCTTGAACCTCACTGAAGCAGTAATCCTCTTGTATAAGGGTTGTTTTGATCAACCCTTTTCTGTTCAGTCTTCTTTGCGCAACCAGCAGGAGAGATTTCATTAGATCTCTCTTGGGAGACATTGGTTTGAGGCCAAACTTCAGATCTGGTGTCGCCTAGACCTGATCTATTCTCCCTACAAAAAGCATCTGATTTAGTGAAGTTTTAGAAGGAGTTCTGATCTTCTTCTTGGGGTGGCAACACTGTACAGTTTCCTTTTTTGGACTGCAACAGCTTTGGACTTCAGGCCTTCTACACCATCCTGCGATTCGGGATTTTTTCTCCAGATTAAAGGGTTCTCTCAAGCTCCTCTTAACCCTACACTTAGTTTCTGGTTTGGAGATTTCTAAGGACTGTTTCGATCAGCACAAGGTACCTCTTTGTTCTTGGAAAAGATGCCTGATGTATTGGCAAATCACAGTTTTCTCTCAACCAGCTGACTTGATCAACCTATAACCCTGGATCTGGTGTTGTCCTAGGGGTTTCTTGCTTCCCATTTGTTTGTTTCAAACTTCGGATTGATATTTGAGAGATTTTAGATTCGACAGTCTTAAAACTTTCCTTTTTTTGGATTGCCAACTTGAGTTCTTGATTGCTGAATTTGGTTTTCTTTGATATCCTTGTGTCTGGACTACTGTTTTCTTGCTGAAATGGCCTCTGATAGAGACAATATTATTCCTATAAAACTAGATGGATCAACCTATGGAATTGACATTGCTGTTGTAGCACATGGGAGTAAGAAATCTACTACTGGTGGTGATTCTTTTGTTAAAGGTGATTCTCTGGCATCTATGGTTGAGGAAAACATTTGACAACTAGTAACATCTACAATTTCTTCTTCCCTTTCTGCTATTGGCTTACTTGGTGAGTTTTCTGGTTATTGTGCTTCTCCTTCTCATGTTTGGATCATTGACTCTAGAGCTACCAACCACATGACAGGAGCCTACCCTAACCAACCAAGTAACCTTACTGAAACCTATCACAAACATATTGTTACTGCCAACGGTGAAAAGTTAAACATCATTGGTAGTAGTGATCTGTCTCTTAAGCTTTCACCCACTTCATCTTTCCCTCTTACCAAGACCCTTCTTGTTCCTAATCTCACTACAAATCTGATTTCTGTTGGTCAATTAGTTGATGAAGGTAACATTCTCATCTTTTCTCAGGATGGATGTTTGATTCAGGACTGGAACATTGGGAAAGTGAAAGGGAAGGGGCATAGGTTGGGCCGTTTGTTTGCATTGGAGTTCGAGAAGTCTCAAACAACAACATCATCAACTTATTTCAATTCCTCCACGTCTAGTTTCTTTTTGAGTCATAGAAATAATGTTTGGGACTTATGGCATAAACGTTTGGGTCACATACATGCTGAGAAACTAAAATTTTTGTTTGATTTAGGTCTTATTAAGAATAAAGTTCCTTCCTTGCACACCTTTGATACATCTTGTGTTTCCTATTGCTTAAGTAAGAGTCGTACTTTACCATTTCCTCACATGTCTGAGCATGCTACCTCTGCCTTTGAGCTTATACATAGTGATGTCTGGACTGCATCCGCCACTTCTCGACTTGGATACAAATACTTTGTGTCATTCATTGATGATTGTACCAGGTACATGTGGATATACTTTCTCCGCCACAAGTCTGAGGTGTTTCCAACATTTAAGCTGTTTCATGCTATGGTACAGGTTCGGTTTCAATCACAAGTGCGTATTCTCCGTTCGGATTCAGGGGGAGAATACACTGATGGAGATTTTTTATCCTATTTGAAGAATCATGAAATACAAGTGCAATGAAATTGTCCATATACTCCTTAGCAGAATGGTGTGGCCGAGTGCAAGAATGGACATATCCTTAGTGTTGTGAGGACATTATTGTAGGAGTCCCATACTCCACCTTCTTTTTGGGTATAGGTAGCCAGTACAACTGTGTTTATCAACTATATTCCTTCCTCTGTTCTTGGTAATATGTCTCCCTTTCAGAAGTTGTTTGGTCGTTCTCCAGATTTATCTATGATTCATGTTTTTGGATGTGTGTGCTTTATTCATCTTCCCTCTCGTGAGCGGTCTAAATTGTTTGCACAGTATCGCGTAGTGTTGTTTTCCTTGAGCACATTTCTTTTTTTGCTAGAATTGCTAGACTGTCTACATCGTCTGTTTCTGTTTTGCCAAACTTTGATTCACAGGATGCTCCACCTCCTTTTGTTGAGAAGGACCTTCTCGTCTTCTCTCACAAGTGGTTACATGCTCCAGCCCCTGCGTCTGCGACTCTCCTTCCTCTTGGTTCAGATCATCATCTTACCACTGCCCCTGTAAGTGATACCTCTATTTCAAATACTCCTCATACTTTTGTTCCTCTTCGTCATTCTACTCGTATATCTAGACCTCCTAACCACTAAGGTTTTCTTGTAAACCATAGCTCTTTGTCTGCTGTCCTATCTTCCACGAACATTCCTTGTTCCTACCATGAAGCTAATAGTAGCCTTCATTGGAAGGAAGCCATGGATTCAGAGATTCATGCTTTACATGAGAATGACAGTTGGGACCTTGTGCCTGCTCCTCCAGATGCTTCTATTGTTGGGAGTCGTTGGCTTTACAACATTAAGTTGAAATTTGATGGATCTCTTGATTGATACAAGGCACGTTTAGTTACTCAGGGATATAGTCAGGAGTATGGCATCGACTATGAAGAAACCTTTGCCCCTGTTGCAAAGATTACCACAGTCTGTGTTTTCTTAGCACTGTCTGCTGCCCAATCTTGGACCATATGCCAGCTTGATGTGAAGAATGCCTTTCTTCATGGTCAGTTGAAGGAGACGGTCTACATGAAGCCTCCTCCTAGATACTGCAGTGATTCTTCCTTAGTATGTCGCCTCAAGAAATCTCTATATGGTCTGAAATAGGCTCCCCGAGCATGGTTTGAACGCTTTCAAGATGTTGTAGTTGTTGTTGGATATAGCCAAAGTTTCTTTGATCACTCTTTCTTTGTTAGGCGATGGCCTGGGGGTATTACCATTCTCCTACTGTATGTTGATGACATGTTGACTGGGAATGATGCCGAGTGTATTTGTGAACTAAAACTGTTACTTAATAATTCCTTTCACATGAAGGACTTGGGCCCTCTCACCTATTTCCTGGGACTGGAAGTTCATCATAGTGATAGAGGGTATTTTGTTTGTCAGCAGAAATATGCCTCTTACCTTGTTAGACTTGCTGGTATTAGTGATGAGAAGCATGTTGATACACCTATGGAGCTAAATCTTAAGTTATCCAAATCTGAAGGTCCATTGCTTCCTAATGCTGCCTTGTATTGCTAGCTTGTGGGGTCCCTTATTTATCTCACTATGACTCGGCTTGATATTTCTCATGTTGTTCAAGTTGTTAGTCAATTTGTTTCTACTCCTCGTCAGCCTCATATGATTGTTGTTCATTGCATCATTCAATATGTTAGAGGTACATCTTCTCAAGGACTGTTCTTCTCCTCCTCTCCTATTTAGTTGAGAGCATATGCTGATGCAGATTGGGCCGGTTGTCCTGATACACGTAGGTCCACTCCTGGATGGTGTGTCTTTATGGGTGATTCACTCATCTCTTGGAAGTGTAAGAAACAACAAACAGTCTCCAAGTCTTCCATTGAAGCAGAGTATAGGGCAATGTCTTCTGTCTGCAGTGAGATTGTTTGGTTACGATCTCTCTTTATGGATCTTGGCATTCAACTTCCTACTCCTATTCCTCTCCATGCAGACAATGCGAGTGCTATCAAGATTGCATCTAACTCTGTCTTCCATGAGAGGTCCAAGCACATCGAGGTGAACTGCCACTTTATCAAAGATCCTTTCACTGATGGGTCTATATCGCTTCTTCATGTAGCCTCGAACATGCAGATTGCTGATATCTTCACCAAGGCTATGACTAGAGCTAGACATCTCTTTCTTATAGACAAACTGATGCCTAAACAGGGAATGTGGAGATTCGGTAACCGACGAAAAACAACCTTTTGAAAAGAAAGGACTGTTTAAAAAGTTGTAGAAAATCAAAAGGAAGTAGCAGAAATCAGGTTTCCAGAAGAGAGAAGAAGAAGAAGAAGGTGGCGACAACTAGGGTTCAAAGAGAAATTTTCGAACATAACCTTCTCTCTTACACCCCTAATTCCATTTCATTAAGTTAAACTTTAATAATTTACAGAGAGGCCCCTAGTTGGGTAGAAAATTAAAAAACATAACACAAGAAAGAATAAAGCCCAGATTAAGGCCCATTACAACAAAGAACATAAAAAATAAAAAGGATAAACAGCCTATGGGCCATTCGGCCCATCTTCTCTACACTCCCCCTCAAGCTGAGCATAGATGTCAATCATGCCAGGCTTGCCAGTATCATGCTGAAGTTTAGCCTTGGGAATGCCTTGGGTGAGGAAATCAGCTTGTAAACCCTGGCCACATTTAATTTCTAGGAATAGGTTTCAGCAACACTATCCCAAATTTCCTTTGTTGAATTCATCCACAAATAGTGTTGACTAATCTGTGGTTGCATTGAGTTCACATGCCATCCAATAACAGTATAATTTTCTTGCACCCATTCTTCATATGTTGGATCATCTTCCGAAGGAGCCTTCTTGCTCCCGGAGATAAAACCCCATTTGACTTTACTGCAGATATGAATTTTTACTTATTGTGACCAAGCTAGATAATCAGTTCCATCCAGCTTGACTGTGGTCATAGCCAGTAAAGAGTCTACAAAGGCTCTCGGAACTTGTCCGGATTCAGCAACATGCTTGTTTTCAACTTCTAAAGGGTTCATCTTCTTAAATACTTCGAAAGTAACTTATAACAACTTCGAATAACAACAAATGAAGACAGAACAAAAACTGTGTTGTGAGCCAACTGCTATGCAGCCGTACCAGCTACTTGCGTCATACCCGGAAGCCGGGAGAAACAGAGAAATCTCAGCCGCTCCTTGTAGACTTCACATAACACCAATCTACTTGATTCGATCTTCAAGATGAAGGATGAGAAGACTTTCAGTCACTGAGCACCCAGGTCAAACTCCCTGTGGGGCCTGCAATCAGATTTCTCCAGAAAATTAGAGTTTCAGGCAACACACTTGAATCTGTCAGGGGGACGACAAAACCAGTCCCCTTCTCTCCAGAAACYACTAACAACTGGGCTGAAATAGGTTTCTTTAMCTATTCATACGATTCAGTTCTCCATACACACTGTGTATGGGAAAAAAAGGGAAAAGTCGAGCCTGCTCTGATACCAAGATGAAAAAAAGCCTTTTGAAAAGAAAGGACTTTTTAAAAAGTTGCAGAAAATCAAAAGGAAGTAGCAGAAATCGGGTTTCAAGAAGAGAGAAGAAGAAGGTGGTGGCAACTAGGGTTCAGAGAGAGAGATTTTCGAACATAACCTTCTCTCTTACACCCCTTAATTCTGTTTCATTAAGTTAAACTTTAATAATTTACAGAGAGGCCCCTAATTGGGCARAAAATTAAAAAACATAACACAAGAAAGAATAAAGCCCAAATTAAGGCCCATTACAACAAAGAACATAAAAAATAAAAAGGATGAACAGCCTATGGGCCATTCGGCCTATCTTTTCTACAATAACTTGATGTATCTTATTAGTATAGTCCCTGTTGTATATTACTGATATATCTTATTCTTTTTCTCTTTTAGCCTATATGGGCATTCTTGTAATTGTACATATCTTTTAATATATAAGAGACTCTTTGAGGTGGGGATCATTATTCATTCTTGACACCTCTAAGATTATTCTTGTTCTTTTCTCTATTCAAGCAAGAGTGTTGACACAAATAAATGCCTCACTAAAGGCAGAATTGATAGCACTGTTGCAATGCTTAATACTTGCTAAACAATCAAACTTTCAGCACTTGGAAGTAGAGGGAAATTCAAAGATAATCATTTCTTGGGCCAAGAATAAAAACTCATGCCATGGATATATAGGCATGAGTTCAGGGAAATAGAAAGTATCGCACAAGGGCTGAACGTTACATTAAATTGAGTAAGAAGGACTACAAATGTGATGTCCGATACTCTAGCAAAACAAGGGGTATATAAGCAATGGTTGTTTTGGGTGCAATTGTAGCACATGTAACTTGTGGGGATTGGAAATGATCCTTTGTATTATCAAGATTTAGCATTTCTTAATAAATTTTTTCAGTTCTTCTTGCTGATAAAAAAAAAGCTCAGATACATTATGTGTTATGGCTCTATATTTTCTCTTAGCTTAAGACCTAGCCACCACTGACTTTTTCTTGTTCCTCCAACAAACTAGATTTCTAGCAACCATAATACAATACCCAGATGTAGACCTCTTATCATCAATACATCCCGCCCAATCTGCATCTGTATATGCTACAACCATATGTGTATCTCTAGGGACATGCAAAAACTGGCTAATAACATTGACAACATAAGAAATGTCAGGGCGAGTCATGCATAGGTACAACTTCCCAAGCAACCTTTGCAACACTCCCTATCCTCAAGTAACTCTCCACCAAAAGCGGAGAGCTTATGATTCAAATTAATAGGTGTGGTAGCTGGTTTGACCCCAAGTTTTCTTATTTCAGTGAGCAAGTCAAGTACATACTTACATTGGGAGATGAAGATGCCATCTTTGGACCTAACAACTTCAATTCTCAAGAAGTATCTCTTCTTCCAAATCTTTAATTTCAAATTCAGCATTAAGAAAGTGTTTTAGGCTATCAATTTCTTGCATATCATCACTAGTAACTACAATGTCATCCACGGAGACAATTAAGAAGGTAACTAGAGCACCCCTCCTATTCACAAAGACGGTGTTTTAAAAGGCATGGGAGGCGTACGCCTGGAGGCGGCCTCTAGGTGAGGTGCTCCCAAAACGCCCTGAGGCATATACTAGAGGCACTGACACCCCTGAGGCGTATGCCTCAAGTGCAAGAGGCATATGTCTCTTATGCTTTTTTCATGAGGTGTGCTAGTGTACGCCTCATGCGCCTCATGCACATCTTATATAAAAAGACAAGAAAAAAAGAAAAAAGAAAAAAAGGAAAGGAAAAGAAAGGGAAGGGAAAGAAAAAGAAAGAGAAGAAAAAAAGAGAAAATAAAGAAAAGAAAAGGAAAGGGAATGGAAGAAAAGATAAGGGGAAAGAAAGTGGTTTGCTCCCTGCCCCTTCGGCTGGGGGGCTTCGCCCCCCAGATCCCCCACCCCCTTTTTGATTTTGCCCAATTTGTTTTTTTGAGTTAGGGGGACTTGCTCTGCTTCGACAAGACCCCCTCTTTCAACTAATGCTATGCATCTTTATTCTTCTTAATATAAAAGATTTTTATTAAAAATAAAGAAAAATTGAGATCCCCCCTTACTCTTCATCCTCCTCTTGACCCCTCTCCTCTTAAGGAGGCTTACGCCTCTTGCGTTCTGAACTACGCCTCACGCCTCTAGGTATTGGAATGCCTTGCGTCACGCCTCCGCGTTTTAAAACATTGCACAAAGAGGGTATGATCTAACTATGTCTATGTGTATCCAAAGTGAAAAATGACAACCCTGAACCTCTCAATCCAAGCCCTTGATGTTTGCTTAAGGCCACAGAGTGACTTCTTCAATTTACATGCCTTACCTTGCATTTCTTCCCATACATCCTAGGAGGAAGAGACATATATGTTTCTTCATGAAACTCCACATTCAAAAAGGCATTCTTTTACATCAAACTGATAGAGTGGCCAATCAAAATGAGTTGCTAAAGATAACAAGACTCTTATAGATGTCATCTTAGAAACAGAGGCAAATGTCTCCAAGTAGTTTATCCCATATGTTTGTATATACCCCTTAGCAACCAAATGAGCCTTGTGCCGTTCAATAGATCCATTTGCATGGTATTTTATAATGTAAACCCATTTGCACCCAATAGGCTCCTTGCCCTCAGGTAAATCAACCACATCCCAAGTATCATTCTTATGCACTTCCTCTATCATAGTTTTCATAGCATTCCTCCACTCTGGTTTTGAAAGTGCTTCTGATATAGGTTTAGTGACAGGTTCAGAAGAAACAGAGGCTAAGAAGGAATAATATGATGGGGAGAGCAAACCATAAGAGAGATACTTTGAGATACAATATGTAGTGGTCTTTCTCTTACCCTTTTCTTATGGTAATGGGGATATCAAGATTAGGGAAAGGGGGCTGCAAAGGTATGGTTCGACACCTGTTGTCTCTTCAGCAACTTGGAGTGTAGGAGGTCCAACTACAGAAGTGGAAACAACTTGCTCATTCTCGAACCTTTGCTATTGGTACCACCTTTGAAGGATAGGAGGAGGTGCAAATGAAGGAGGACGTGAAGGAAGTGGTGGAGGAATTGGAATGGTGGAACTAGGAGATGACTCAACAAGAGGAGTAGACACACAAGGAAGTGGCTCAACAAGAGGCTAACCATTGGACTTAATGAAAATAGGAAGAGGAACATTAAATAACTTAGATGAACTCTCTCCCTTAGGAGAATGACCATAAGAGGGAATTGACTCCACAAAAGTGACATCCATGGAGACAAAGCGAGTGCCACTAATTGGACCAAAACAACAGTAACTCTTTTGTATGGAGGCATAACCAAGGAATATACATTTGCAAGCCTTTGGTTCAAATTTGTGTCTTCATGAATTGGGGATCCGAACATAGAAAGTGCAACCAAAGACACAAAGAGTAAGAGAAAAATGGTTTTTGTTTGGAAACAACAAGCTAAAGGGAGACTTGAAACCTAAGACTCCGGATGGAATACGATTGGTAGGTAACTGGTATGGCCCCCACACATCAGAGTTTACAATATGGAAAGAAAAATTAGATCTTTCCTTACTCAAAGGATAAGTGTTTCTACAATAATTTGAAAACTCGCATGACTCACAATGAAAACTTGACAAACTGACTCCTTTAAACAATTCTGGAAATAAATCACTCAAAGCTGAAAAAGACAAATGGCTTAGCCAAAAATGGCATAACATAACATGACTGATAGACTTTGAAGAGGAAGATCTGAAAGCAACTTTTAGGGGCTGTCCTTAACTTTGCTCAGGAACATCAAGCAGGTATATTCCGTTTGCCTCATGGCCACTCCCAATCACCTTCCAGGAATGTAGATCTTGAAAAGTGCAATAAGAAGGAAAAAAGGTTATAGAACAGTTTAATGATTTAGTCAAGCTACTTATAGGAAACAGGTTGGTGTGGAGTTTAGGGACATAGAGGTGAGGGAATCTATGGTCTTGATGTCTCCCTTTCCAAAAATAGAAGCAAGAGAACCATCTGCTAGGGTTATTTTGTCATGACCAAAAAGCAAGTTATAGGAATTAAATAAGGTAGAAGCACTAGTCATATGATCAGAAGCTCTAGAATTTATAATTCAAGGGATTCTATGATTACCTGAGGTAGTTGCATGGTTGATAGTAGCACGTATGCCTGAATGTGTAAAAGAGTGGTAGTTGAATTGCGTAAAGAATTAGAAACTGTGCAACTCTGCTCTCAAGGTGATTAATTATCCTCCCATACTTCTCAAATTTTGCCTTCACTATTGCTAACTACTCGATAGTAATCTTTTCATTAGAACCCTTGTCACTGTATGGAACCATGGCTGCATTAATATTCCTAGTCTTTCCATTTCCATCTTTCTTATTGTTATTAGCATTCTTGAACTGAGTCAACAAAAGTTCTAGGTGTAACTTCTAGCAAGTTTCCTTTGTATATTTTGGCTTTTTGCAATACTCACATATAGCATCTTTCTTTTCCTGAGCTGCCTTAGGTTTCACCCCTACATTTGCAAAGTGGTCAACTAGAACGAACTACCCTTTGGACTTGTACTTGCCTTCTGCTCTCCTCACTACTCGCCATAGAATAAGCCTAAGAGAGGAGGGTTATATCATCCTTTGCCAATATATTCTGTCTAGTAATGTTATTTTGGATTCAGCCCTGTAAGAAATTCAAACACCCTGTTTCTTTCCACAAGTTTTCTATATGTTTCAGCATCCTTTTCTCTCCCAAACAATTACCTCCAAATCAATCTCTTGCCACAGATTTCAGCATTGAATAATAAACCGTTAATGGTTTCTCCTCCCTGCCATAAATTATTCACATCATTTTTCATCTTATATGCTCTAGCCACATTCAATTTCTGTGAGGACATTTTCTGCAACACTATCCTAAATCTCCTTTTGCAGAGTTTACCCACAAGTAATGTTGGCTGATATGAGGCTGCATTGAATTCCCCAACCAACTAGTAACAGTATAATTTTATTTCATCCACTTGCCATGGGGGGATCATCTTCCTTAGGTTCCTTCTTACTATTGGAGATATATCCCCACTTTCCTCTACTACAATACTATCATCAAGGTACCACCTGTCATGCACATCTTGGTGATACTGAGTGCCCAAAGAAATCTTCCAAAACCAAAATTCAATCAGATGATCTTAATCAGTTGATTAGTTACAATCTTTCAAGCTATCATACAGATGCTGTGGTAAGGGAAAATTTGATATGCTTGAGATCATTAGATTTGGTTGATTTCTAGGCTGACCCATATCTTTTGTGGGATCTGCTACATGTAGCCATAATCATGTGTAAATATCCTGCTAGTTTCTTGTTTTGCCCATTCTGTTTATGATTTTCATTTTCTGCAGCTTTATTTTAAAAACATTGTAAAAATCAAGCTTAGTCAGAATGTCTAACCAAATTGTATTTTGCACGTGTATCGGGCTTATCCAGGAAAAACATCCAAGGTATGACTTTCATTTCCAACTTCTCATTTGTGGTTGTGGTTGTGGTTCAAGTCTATTTATTACTTATTAGATACTGGATGATGGCTATAATGTTAGTAAATCATTCGTGCAACTCACTTATCTGCTTGTTTCCAAGAATTTTCAGTGTAAATATTGAATTCATGTTTTCATTTCTCTGCAAAAGTTTCTTTTTCTTCCTTCTCCTTTTCTTGTTCTTTTTTTTTTGGGGAGGGTGTTGATATGACAAACTTGATCTGTTTGTGTGATACCAATATAGAGTATCTCTATATACCATGTGAATGGTGCCCTCATAGTTGAATACATCTTAAAACCCCTGTTCGTTCATCTTTTTCTCCATGAGTAGTAGGCATCCTATAATTTATTTCGACATACAAAAAGAAAGAAAGATACTTTGAAAAGGGATTTCGGATGATACTTTCCATGTGTACATAAGATAATAAAACAAATGGGCCACTTTGGTCCTGCCATCACAGCTTCCAATAAAATGCAGCATTTGTTCTGTATCGTAGTTAATAATCTCCATTCCAAAATTTATTCTTGCTTTCTTATAATGTTCTGTGGTGCATCAATACAATGATTTCAGTGGAAGTTGCCAATGCCACCTGGTCTTGGTAAGGGTGTTATTGGTCATCAGTTTGAATAAATGAGGTCCTAAAATCAATTTGAATGACTTGACTTGACTAGTCTAATAATTGATATTTGGAGCATTGAAATTTTATTATGGAAAGAGGACATTGGGTACTCTGGGTTGTCACTTAATAGTTCATATTTGGTTTTCTATCATTTGTTTCATTATCAATGTTTTAACTTACTGTTTAGACTAATCTCTTCTCCTCAACAACTTGTACCCCTTCAGAACTTTCACTTGGTTCAGGCTTAGATGACAGTATGACACTACCATAGTTGAATGCTCAACAATAGCTGATTGAATCATAGGTGCCCTTTGACTCTTGTCACCATGAACCAATGAATATGGTGCTTCCTATACTGCTTTCCATGAAATGAGTCTCTCTATTTGAGTTCCTTCTGGTGATCCATGTCCTCCCATAATGAACATGTAATTTCTTGCTATATGTGGCTGAGACGCTATCCCATACCTCCTTGGGAACTGACACTTGATAGAAACATGTAATTTCTTGCTATATGTGGCTGCATAAACCCAACCGACTGATTGTTGGAAATGAGGTTTCTGGGTAGGGGTTGCGGATGGTGTTTCTGAACTGAGCGACAAGCAGACAGACAAAGAGGTATGCTCCCCTGTCGCAAATCATGTTTGGAGCTTGAGGAGAAGGTATGAACTCAGGTCGAAGGAGGGACAGAGACAGGAGCTTGGTGAAGAGGTAGGTTCTCCTGGGGGTCCAAAAAAGAGGACTGTTGGAGAGCTAGAAGGGAGTGAGAGAAAAGAAAAGGTTTATAATAGGAAGAAGAGAGCGGTTGATTCTTCTCAGGGGGTGGGAGTAGATGTGGAAGGAGAGGTAGGGCAGGAAAGGCGCTTGGAGGGAAGGAGAGGGAAAAGACAGGAGGAGGGAGAGGCCAGAAGGGAGTCAGGTCATGTTTCTGATCTGGTCCAAAATGGTGTTGTAGAAATCGACAAGCTGGTGGAGAGGGAGGTCGCTGTAGGCAAATCCCTGGGCTTGTTTTTCTGGGGAGGAGAGGAATTTGTGAGAAGGGCTTTTGAACACATTGAGAAAATAAGGAGGGAAGAAAAAAACAGAGAAAAAGAAAAACTTGGGAAGGACAAGGAATGGGACGAAGAGGGGGGAGAGGAGGAAGTGGGTGAGGACTAAGGGGAAGGTTTCTCCTATTTCACTGTAAGGTGGGGAGAGCAGGATGCAGGTGATCAGATGGAAAGTAAGTGAGAGATAAGGAAAGAAGGGTGACAGTAAGAAATTTAATAAGCAAAAAATTGTCCTACAGTTGTTCTACAGGAGATAAAACTAGAATCTTTTAATCTGGGTCTGAAGGAGGAAATTTGGGGAAGGAATAGCGGGGAGTGGATGGAACTAAGTGCAGTGGTTTTGTCAGGGGGTCTGCTCAGTTTTTGGGACCCGGGGGTCTACAAAAAGGCAGGGGAGAAGGTGGGAAAGTTCTCAATTTCGATTTGTCTGAAAGAGGTGAATGGAGAGTGGTGCTGGGGGATTACAAATGTCTATGGTCCAAATTCAGAGCGAGAAAGAGCTGGAGGAGTTGAGGGGGCTGTGGGATGGTCCTTGGGTGGTAGGAGGTGATTTTATTGTGGTAAGGAGGAGGAGCGAAATGAAAGGAGGGAGGGAGAGACGGTTTTCGGCAGGAGGAGAATTTTTAGAATGTTCTTGAGTTACAGTCGTTGTTCTAATGTAATGTAATGTTCTCTAGGCTGGGTGCTATCTCAACCCCCCCCATGTATGGCTTTTTCTTTTTAATGATTTTTTTCTATTCTGATTCTTCAAAAAGAAAGGTTTCTGGTTGTTCATTCAAAGCCAGATATACATTACATTTTTTCCTCTTCGTTATTAAAGTGTGACTTTTCTTTATGGAGCATTCTAATTATAGTTATTTTTACTTATGACTGGAAGGTCCTCAAGTAATATTGTAGGACATTCAAATGATAAGTGTGACTTTTCATGGAGATATGAATGACCTAGTTCCTTGTAGGCCTGAAATATCCCAAGGATGAGGTTGGGTGATGCATACATGGTTAGCACATGGATGGTTTTGATAAGATGGCACGCTGTAATCTCAGTCATTAGGGTGGGACTTTGGATTATCATGTGGGTGTGTATTGGGATGCACATTGATAATATCCAATTTGAGATTGGTCCATAAAAGGGTTTTTGTGTCACTGTCAGTTGCATGAATCTATCATATTCAATGTTTTTAGTCCTTGGACCTAGGGGTGTCAATCGATCAGTTTTGGTTTGGATCCAATCCGATCCAAACCTTATCAAATTGGATTTGGACAGTCCATTATAATTATTGGATTGGGCCAATCCAAAATAAATTGGTCCATATTTTTATTGGTTTGAATTGGACCTAAACCAACATTCCAATAATCTGATAATGATATCAAACCCTTGTCTAATTTGAAATCAATCAAAACCGAAGCTAGCATAAAATCACTTTTATGGAAGTACTTTTACGAAAAGATTTTTACAAAAACACTTTTATAAAAGTAATTTTATGAAAAGTATTTTTGCGAAAGCACTTTCATAAAAACACTTTTATGAAAGCATTTTTACAAAAGTACTTTTATGAAAGCACTTTTTATTGTGGATGCTTTTGTTGGAAAGAAATACAGTCGCAGATAGCAGCAGTAATAAGAAATACAGCCGCAGACAGCAGTAGTAATAAGAAATACAGCCGCAGACAACAGTAGTAATGGGATTTCCTATCTTATCTCTTAGCTAACTTCAGTGTTCCTATCTTATCTCTTAGCTAGATTCAGTGTTCCTATCTTATCTCTTAACTAACTTCAATGTTCCTATCTTATCCCTTAGCTAGATTCAGTGTTCCTATCTTATCTSTTAGCTAGATTCAGTGTTCCTATCTTATCTCTTAGCTAAATTCAGTGTTCCTATTAATTAGGCAGTAGCATTATTATTCTTTAAAGATAAATGTTGTTAGGAAGTGTTCCTAAAGAAGGACTCTTATCTTCTTGTAATTTCCTATTTAAAGGAGCAGAGGAGAGTTGGTGATCTCTTTAACAAATCACCATTAAGGCGCTAAAGATAGGTTCCTCGAGAAAAGGGAGAAACAAGGGAAAACAAGAAGTTTTCCCCGTTAACCGACCTGTGACGAGATCCTATTCGCGGGGCCCTTAACACTTTTATAAAACTTTTACGAAAATACTTTTACAGAAGTACTTTTATTAAAGCATTTTTATAAAAGTACTTTTACGTGAAATCACTTTTACAAAAGAACTTTTACGGAAGTACTTTTATAAAAGTAATTTTACAAAAACACTTTTATAGATGTACTTTTATAAAAGCACTTCTATGAAAGTACTTTTATAAGCACTTCTATAGAAGTACTTTTCTAAAAGTGCTCTTAAAAAATCACTTTTATGAAGTACTTTCAATAAAGTGCTTTTGTAAAAGCACTTTTATGAAATACTTATTATCAAAGCACTTACAAAAGTGTTTTTTCAATGCCAAAAGTACTTTTATATAATTTTTGATATTTCATTCGGTTTGGATTGAATCCAATCCAATCCACCTACATTTTAATGGATTGGACTGGATTTGGTTTGTATTGGATTTGGACTGGATTGGGTTCAATCCATTTGTAAGTGGACTCACATTGGACTGGATCGGGTTGGACCAAACCAGTCCAATTGACATCTCTACTTGGACCTAGGGAATTCCAGGGCTGTAGGGTTATGATCAGTCACTTTTATATACCATAAGGATGGATGCTGGAGACTGCGGCTATGAGTCTCCATATGTTGGGTGCTATGAATGATTCCATGGTTCTGGATTGTCTAACAAGGGATTTGCACCCACAAACAAGAGGCGAATGTCGCTACCAAGAAGTTGAGTTGAGTTAGGACTCTAGCTAGGAATCCTAGTTTGACTAGGACTTTGGTAGATGAATCCCAATGAAGCTAGGACTCTTTAGTCCCTGGGTAACACCGAGGTGAGTATGGCAAGAATTCTAGTTGAATTGGAACTCTTGGGGAGAAATCCTAGTTGCATTAGGACACTAGTATTCTGGTTCCAGAGTCTAGAATGATTATGGGAAGAGTCCGTATAGCATTGGGACTCATGGGAAAGTTTCTAAGGGCTTGTCCTGTAGTCAAGAAATTCCTGATATGCCTGGGTGATCATATTCTAGCAATTGCCCTGAAAGATTTTCAAAGCAAGAAACTAAGTTTCATGTGTTTTTCTAGTTGGAGTAACTCTTGGTTAAATTCCATTTTATGATGATTGGTGTAGAATCTAGAAAGTGACTATACATGTGGTATCCTACTCAGATTTGGACATTGTAGTGTAGAGGGATGAATTGTAATTTTACTTTGCATCAAGGGTCCAATGTGATAATTTCCAAGACTTAAGGACTTGATTACAAATTGGTGTTTTATTTTTTCTTATTATCTTCTTGGTTTACTATTTCTCTTTTCTGCTGGTTGACATGACCATCCAAAACAAGGTCCACTTGCAGCTCTTATTAGTCATCTAAACCCACAGAGTAATTCCATCAACAGTTTCTATTCACATCACACCCTACCCCTAAATCTCCTTAACATTGCTAGGTATCAGAGTTTCCCTTATTGGTGATCCTTACGGCAGCTTTCAGAAAGGAAATAAGCAGTAAAAACTATGTAGTGTGCGACTATTATTGATCTTTGTCAATGATGATATTCATGGCAGTTCAAGGGGGCTCATGCTTTATCACCCTGGGAAAATTTAACTAATATATTCATGGTTTTTCTTGTTTAAAATATTCTATCTTACCAACAATAATTTTTTTATCGACAGTTAATTTATTCATTATGGAGAAAGAGAGATGACATACAAGATGCGTATTAAAGAGCAGGAATGCAGAAAAATAAATCCCCTCTCCCCCTCTCTCATAACCCCCAAGAGCCAGTCAAAAAGCTTCCAAGAACATAGCTAAGAAAATTACACCCCACAAAAGGTCTATGCCCAAAACAAAGATCAGTAATACCATAGACCTCCACTCTCACCTTCAATAACTTCTTGCCTATCAAGAACATGCCCAGACAAAACTGTGAAATGAGAAACAAAAAGATAATAAGGATAAACAGCAACCTGTGAAACATTTGGCACAAATCAACCTCCCCCCTATCCGTCCCCCATTCAAACGACCAAAACTAAATGGTTTTGAAGTGACTAGCAAATTGCCTTCAGAATGTGTCACTGTCATGCATGTGTATGTTATAAATTGTCTTATGCCCTTTTATGACCATATGCATGTTTATATTCAAAATTTGTTCATATATTGGCTGATTGGTTTTTACATTATGTAATATGATCCTATTTTCAGTTTAGTTGTTCTTTTAATGGAAAATAAAGGGAACTTTTGTTGTGACATGACCAGGCCAGATAGGTCATGTTTCATTTTATTATACTCTGATTTTATTTAATGATTCCTCTTTCCTTCTTATTTTCTAGGCTCTTTTCTTCTGCTAGTGTGTTTTTTTCTCATACAAAGCAACTGATTGAAAATTTCTGTAGGTCCCAAGGAGCTTCCTTTTGCAAATCCTTGGTGAAGAGCGTGTGACCAAGTTTGTTATACAAGAAATAGTTAGCTCAACCATGACTGACTATGTTGAGAAGGCGAGTCTAGTAATCATTTTATGATTTGTTTCTTTACTAAAGCAGTTTGTTGTAATGCCATGAGAAATCTGAAGCAGTGACTGGAATCTAATTTTTCTCCTGACAAACAGGAAAATTTGACCGTGAAGAACAAATTCAAGACAACTCAGTCAGCGGAAGAACTTGAATTGGTATTTACCCCGGGAAATAAATTTGGTTTTAATACTACATTGGAGCTTGAAAAACAAGAAACTGAAAGGGCCAGCTCCTCTGAGGTGTGAAGCAATTAATTAATCTTATAGCCATTGAAATCTTCCTTAAATGTTCAACCGATTTACATTTTGAAGTTCTATGACATAAATTAGTTAGTAGGTCTAATATCCATTAATTTTAGGGTGTCAAAAAGAGTGGATTTAACATAATAACCAAAGTTCAAAAAATTAGTATCGCTTATCCTATTGGTGCATGTTTGGATACGTATAAATATGGTAATTAGGTATATATCAATGTTTTAAAATTCGACCTGGAATTGGAACTGCTTTGGCCACCAGTTTGACTTCGGTTCAAGCAGATGGCCTGTTCCAAGTTAAAAAAATTAAAAAATAATTAAAATAAAAAATAATCAAAAACCATTGTCTAGGTCAAATTGGTCGATGGTTCAACCGCCTAGGTCAGTGGGTTGTTGACCAAGCCAATGTTTTTTTGCCAAAGAATGGGTTAGGGGTGAAATGGAATTGGTTGCCTGGATGGTTCCCGGGCTGAACAGTCTGACCGATCAGGTTGATGCTTTGAAAACACTGACAAATACATAACAAATGCACACTTTAATTGTCCATATGAAGAGATACATTGCAATCAATGATATTGTGAGTTTAGAGCATGTGCATTAGGGGGTGATTATTCTTTGCCCAGCCTGAAAACCTGGCCTGGCCCAACCCACAAATTTTCGAGTCTGGGCCTAGGTTTTTATGTACAAGCCTGGCCTGGCTTGGGTCCACATCAAGCCCAAAAAATTCTGGGCCAGGCTTGGGCCCAACATTTCAAGCCCGACCTAAGCCCAACCCACAATATAATATAATATAATATATATTTTAGATATACATTAAATAACATATATATATAGTATAATATATTTTGTATTATATTAAATGTTTATCATTTTATATAAAATATAAAAGTTTAAAGTTTCAACATATAAATATTAATATTAATAAATTGACATTGACACATGTTAACACGTGTGAACACTTGAACCAACTCAAGTATGTGAATTGCCCTCCTAGGCAAGGCCTTCATTCTCATTGCCTAAGCAATGTGGGACTTGGAAAAACAATATTAACATTCACTATCAAGTGTTGCCCGGTAGGGGTGTATCGGGCAATATCGATAGTGTTTTTTACCTTTTTTATATAGTTTTTTTAAATACCGGTTCAGGGGTGCCAATTTAAGACGACTCCACCCCCTGAACTGGTTAGAACCCTAGGGGTGTATCGGGAAGCCATCAACATGATATGTATCGGCCGATACAGGCCATTATGTATCAATATTTTGAACCTTGGTTGTTTGGAGTTTTTTTAAATTAAGAAAAAATTCATTTTTGGCATAAAATGTTGTTAAATAAATGAGTTTAATAGGTCATTGATAGATCCATCTTATACCAGACATGAAATTAGTCATCTTCAAGAGACTTGGTGATTGACATAACTTCACTTAGAACTATCATGGTGGATACAAAGGAATTTCAGAATCCTTATTTTTATTAGTATGTCCAAAAGCTGATGCTTTAAACCTTGTAAACACCTAATTATTCATGTATTTAAAGTAAAATTTATGAAGCCGATATTTCTTACGACCTAGCAACCCAATAAGCATTTCAGCTAGCACGTTTCAAAACACAAGTTTGAATCACACCATAATGGGGAAAATGGTTTAAAGAACCACACCTATTTCAGTCGAAGATATGTAGCCCATTTAGTTTGTAATTGAAATCAGAATGGAAATCCTTTGGAATCGGAATTGGAATGATTTACTCCCATAGTCTGATTCAGAGGATTAAAATGAGAATTAAAATCAGCTAGAATGGGATTTCATTCCCAAGGGAGGAGGGAATGCCCTTTCTCAAATTGAGAAATGCTATTCCACTAGAAATGAGAATGGGGTTCCAATTTCGCCCAACCAATCAGGTCGTCAATTTACGAAGCGGGTTTGATTGCTCAGTTCTTTGGAGTTTGGATAACATACCCTTCTGGGATCATTTAAAATGCCAACGAAAAATGACCAAGATACGAAAAGTAAGAGTACGTTTTTCTGTATACATGTATCCGTAGGTAAAAATAAAATGGCTAACAGCCTTTGAACCTGTTCTAATGGAAAATATTACACATTATGACTAGAAACATAAACCAATTGCCATTTGCCAGTGCTTCTCTTTACATTGAAACTGAGCAGTGGGTACTTTGCCATCAAATGCCAAGGACTACCGAAGACCACATTGCCCAAAGATTTCGTGCAACAACATATTAAAGCCTATTCCATAATAAAAATGCTCTTCTGATGATGCGATCTGCGGAAAATCCTTCTGCATATGCACTAATTGCTGACAAGAGGCTTCTAAATTTATCTCCATTGTCCTGCACATACAGACCTCCAGGCTTTAATTTCTTTTGGTATTTTCCAGGCTTTGATTTGAAATATATAGAACAGACAAAAAGGCCATTACCCAATGTTGGTACATCCCAGGTATTAGGATTTCTTTTCCTATGGATGAGATTGTCTAGGCAGCTAGTTACTACACAAAAAGATTGCAATGTTCAGTGATGATGTGTAATCATTCCATCTTCGTTCACAAACACCCTAAATTAGTGGGGTTAAGGTTCCCTCGGGGAATTCACATCTGCGCCCCACAGGGCACCCCACAGCATATCCAAACTGTGTATTGGGAATATCTTCCACTGACAACTTCGGGATATGTTCCCAATGCACGCTGAGATGTGTATGTGGGGTGTTTGTGGGGCACAGATGCGATCTCTCTTAGGATTGGTGCTGTCATTTGTTTTCTTTGAATATTACAAAATGACGCAAATCCTTGTACTTGATTCTTCTCTTGGGAGTTGGGACGCAAAAATAACCTATGGACTCTTTTTGATAGGTACTTTATATAGACTTGTTCTATAAGGGATAAACTCACTCTGATTGATGGGTATTGTATTCCTATCTTTGGTATGATTGAAGAGAAGTGAGAATCTTTTTGGAGTCTGTCCATGTTCTTAGTTACAAATCTTTTCTGTAAGTTCTATTACCAAGACTTTGCATTATTTTGTAGCTTCCCTCATAATTGTTGCATATTTTAAGACCTGAGCACTAGGAGGATGATTGGAAGTGGTTGTGAGGCTACTGGAGCTTATGTTTTAAACCACACACTATGACAATTTCTATCATGCCCATTCCCGAATATTTTGTGATCTTGTCTTGTTGAGCCAAATAAAACTATGGCATTGTTGCCAGCTTATTTATTTATTTTGTATTTTAAGTCCATATTTTTGAGTCTTTTTTAATGTGTGTCTGGTTTTAAATGTTCAAGGTGATGTTTGTCAGTTATCAAAACCGTATAGAACATTTTAGCCTTCAAGCATATGTAATCTTCTGATCTGACCTGTGATGAAACAAAAGCAGAGAGGAGAAGAGTGTAGAAATTAGAGAAAAGAAGTGGAGAGAAAAAGAGAGATTGTGGGGTTCAAAAACCGAGTTCCCATCAACTTCAACTATCTTATAGCTGCACTTAAATTGCATAAGAATTACTACAGTACCCCTAATTGGTAAATTTCTAAAGAAACCATACTACTGCTATTTATTGCCATATAGAATGAGACCCCTTAAACACAACAAAAGTTCTATGATAGGCCCCCAATTAACTTTAGGTATGCCAGGAAGGGGAAAGGTCAGCTTTCGGCTAAGGGGGGAAATAATTGAACATGGGGGCAATTATGGCTGGAGGGAATAAGGAGAGTCTTGAGGCATTTATAGCTATGTCAGTTAGGAATAAGAAGAGTGGGCATTTATAACTTGGCCAGCTGGGCATTTATTGAGGGAATCAGTTATGCTGTAAGAAGAGTA
>NW_010729094.1:4039752-4054860 GCF_000365185.1 Nelumbo nucifera | reverse complement strand
TCTTTCCTCGGCCATGGTGACAGCTAAGGAAGTGGCATCGCAGGTGGAGGGTTTCGAAGAACGCTTGACTTCTCTGCATTCTGAAATTCGTGTGGAGATGGATGGCTTACGTAATGAGATTCAACGACTCGATCCAAAAAAGGTAGCAGTTGGACTTTCGAAGATCTCGTCTCTAGAAGGAGGCATTCAAGATCTGGTAAGACGTTTTGATCTGTTGCTTCAGCACCAAACCTTTTCAGCTCCTTTGTCTACAACTGACATTGCTCCTCCTTTAGTCGTATCAAGTTGTGTGGCTGACAAAGGGAAGAGTGCAGCTTTCCCGACGTCTTCTTCAATGTCAGTGTCGGAACATACTTCTGATTCACTTCCTCGGAAGTTGGAGTTACCTATTTTTGATTGGGAAAATCCAGAAGACTGGCTTTTTCGCACAGAGCGCTATTTTGAGATTAATGGCTTGCTTCCGGTGGAGCTTCTGCGTGCAGCCGTGGTCTGTTTAGAGGGTGATGCATTGGCGTGGTATTATTGGGAAGATGGTCGGCAACCTTTTCGTAGTTGGGCAGAATTCAAGGAGCTCCTCCTTGAACGTTTTCGATCGACTCAGGAAGGAAATTTGCAGGAGCAGCTTCTATCGTTACATCAATCCACTACTGTTAAGGAATTTCGTTGCCAATTCGAGGTGCTCTCTGCTCCCTTATGTGACCTACCGGAATCAGTCCTTGAAGCAGCCTTTGTTAATGGGTTGCGCCCAGATATCCAGGCCAAACTCCGACAGATGGAACCCGTTGGGTTGATCAGGAAAATGGTTGCGGCCTAGAAAATTGAGAAGAATCAGAACTTGTGGGCTTATCAATCAGGTTTATTTCCTCGTGGGCCCACAACATCCCCCTTGGGAACTCACTTTAACTCATGGGTTTCGCAAGTGACTACTTCTGCTGTCACCCGTCTTGCACGTGCCACGATTCCTCCTTCTTCTTCATCAGTCCCTATTATTAAGGCCCCATCTCCTGCTTTCAAAAAGATGACCGATAAAGAGATGTAGCATAAACGTGCGAAGGGTCTATGCTTCCATTGCGACAAGAAATACAGTCTGGGACATCATTGTGCTCAGAAATTACTTCAGGTTTTATGGGTTCAAGATGATGTGGAGGAAATTACTTCTGATGCGTCTAATTTGGACAGCACTTCCGGGGACACTGAAATTGCTCCGGCTCCAGAATCAGCCGTGCTTTGTGTTTCGTCTCTTGTTGGATTGTGTGCGGCCAATTCCCTTAAGGTGCGTGGACGCATTTTGTCACGTGAGGTGATCATATTGGTAGACTCGGGTGCATCCCACAACTTTATCTCCGAAGCTTTAGTGGAAGAATTGAAATTACCCCGCACTCCTACACACGTGTTTGGAGTTCAGATGGGGAATGGCGATGAGGTGAGAACTTCTGGAGTCTGCCGTCAGGTTTGTCTCAACTTACCCGAATTGGATGTCATTGCTGATTTCTTTCCTTTAAAGTTGGGCTCTACGGATGTCATTCTTGGTTTTCCTGGGTTAGCATCCCTCAGGGACTCGGTGATGAATTGGGGCAACATGTCTATGAAGCTCAATTTGGGAGGTGTCCGTGTGAAATTGCAGGGCGACCCTTCTCTCTGTTCTTCTCAGGTATCTTTGCATGCCATGATGCGTAACTTACAACATGAGGGACAAGGGGTTTTGTTAGAACTAAAACAATTGCAGGTAGTGGATTCTTCGTTGAACTCTGTCTTGCCTACACCCCCGCCAATTTCCGCTTTACTAGATGAGTTCAAAGATGTTTTTGATACGCCTACAAGCTTACCCCCTACATGGGCTACGGAGCATGCTATTGTCATGCAGGAGGGCACTTCCCCTATCTATGTTCGTCCTTACAGATACCCTCAGTTCCAGAAAGATGAAATTGACGCCTTGTCTCTGAGATGCTGGCTGCGGGTATTATTCAGCCAAGTAGAAGCCCCTACTCGAGCCCGGTCCTTTTAGTCAAGAAAAAAGACGAAAGTTGGCGTTTTTGTGTGGATTACAGAGCCCTTAACCGTGCTATGGTTCCGGATAAATTCCCCATTCCGGTTATCAAAGAACTTCTTGATGAGCTTCATGGTGCTTCTATTTTCAGCAAAATTGATCTTAAATCGGGCTACCATCAGATTCGGGTCCACAGTGAGGATATTCCCAAGACTGCATTTTGCACCCACGAGGGCCATTACGAATTCCTTGTCATGCCCTTCGGTCTCACCAATGCGCCCTCAACTTTCCAGTCATTAATGAATACCGTCTTCCATGATTTCCTCCATCGCTTTATGCTGGTATTTTTTTTATGATATTCTGGTTTATAGTGCTTCCGAAGCTGCCCATTTGGATTATCTTCGACAGGTCTTCTCTGTGTTGCACGCCCATAGTCTCTTTGCCAACTCAAAGAAATGTATCTTTGCTCAGCCTAGCATTGAATACCTGGGTCATATTATTAATGCGGCTGGTGTTTCTGCCGATCCTTCTAAAATCCAGGCCATGGTTGATTGGCCTCAACCATCTTCACTTAAAGCTCTTCGCGGTTTTTTGGGACTTATAGGCTATTATCGTCGTTTTGTGTGTAACTACAATAAAATAGCATGGCCATTGACGCAACAACTTAAAAAGGATGCCTTCTCATGGAATGCGGAAGCTGAGAATGCATTTCAGGAGTTGAAACGGGCTATGACGACCGTACCTGTGTTGGCCCTTCCGGATTTTTCCCAGCCC
The DNA here is from genome assembly GCF_000365185.1 of Nelumbo nucifera. Next base: position 4,052,099 of record NW_010729094.1, on the reverse strand, counting down.
TTCTTGATCGAAACAGATGCATCCGGTGTAGGTCTCGATGCGGTATTAATGCAAAATAATCGACCTATAGCTTTTTACAGCCACAAGCTTAGCTCGTTTGCATAATCAAAATCTGTCTACGAGCAAGAATTAATGGCTATTGTCTTTGCCATTAAAAAATGGCGCCCCTATCTTCTTGGAAGACGCTTTATTGTTCGTACCGACCAGCGTAGTCTTAAGTATCTGTTGGAGCAGCGGGTTGTTGAAGGTGAGCATCATAAGTGGCTCCTTAAGCTTATGAATTATGATTTTGAGATTTAGTACAAACCAGGTACCGATAATACCGTGGTTGATGCTCTCTCCAGAGTTCTTGCAAAAATGCATTTAAGTTCTCTTACAGTCCCTATTTTTCTTGATTTTGATGACCTTAAGGAGCAAGTTGATGCTGATCCTTTTCTGGCCAACATTAAGCATGCCATACAGCATGATCCGGCTGCCTATCCCACCTACTCTTTAGTTGGAGATCACCTTCGTTATCATGGTAAATTGGTTCTACCGGCTGCTTCCCCATTTATTCCCCTCTTACTTAAAGAGTTTCATTCTGGAGTTGTGGGAGGTCACGCTGGTATCCGCCGGACATATCGGCGAATAGCAGCTGAATTTTACTGGCGGGGGATAAAGCGTTCTGTCCAGGAGTTTGTGCAGGCCTGTGATGTGTGTCAACGCAGTAAATATGAAGCCATGTCCCCTGCTGGCCTTTTACAACCTTTACCCGTTCCTGAACAGATATGGGAGGATATTGCTATGGACTTTATTGAGGCTCTTCCTAAGTCGAAGGGATTTGATACAGTTATGGTGGTGGTCGATCGTCTCTCCAAGTATGCCCATTTTATCCCTCTCAGTCATCCTTTCTCAGCTCTCACGGTTGCTCAGGCCTTCTTGCACAACATAGTCCGTTTACATGGCATTCCCCGATCAATTGTGTCTGATCGTGATAAAGTCTTTATGAGTTTCTTTTGGCGCGAGCTTTTTACCCTGCAAGGTTCAGAATTGTGTCGTAGTTCAGCTTACCATCCTCAGACGGATGGACAGTCAGAGGTGGTTAATCGCTGTTTAGAGACTTATTTGCGATGCTTTGCGGCTGATTCCCCCTCCCGTTGGTCTTCTTGGATATCGTGGGCAGAATACAACTATAATACCTCTTTTCACACTGCTGCTGGCATAACACCTTTCAAGGTGGTTTATGGGCGCGATCCTCCTCCATTAATCCGCTATGAGCTTGGCTCTACGGCTAATGCTAATTTTGAAGCTGTTCTCCTTTAGCGAGACGCTATACTTAGGGAGTTGCGTGCTCATCTACACCATGCACAACAAAAGATGAAAGACTCGACTGATGTGACCCGACGTGATGTGAATTTTGATGTTGGGGATTTGGTGTATGTGCGAGTGCGACCTTATCGCCAGCAGTCTCTAGCTCGCCGAGTCAATGAAAAGCTTGCCCCTCGTTTTTATGGACCATTTGTTATTATGGAAAGAATTGGCGCTGTCGCTTATAAACTTCAACTTCCTCCAGAAGCAAGGATTCACCCAGTTTTTCATGTCTCGCAACTCAAGAAGGCGATTGGCAATCATATCTCTTCTCCCGTGATTCCTTCCACTTTGTCGGCGGATATGGAAATGCTTGTGGAACCTGCGGCCGTTCGAGGGTGCGTCCGTCCACTATGCGTGGAGTTACTGGTTCGGAAGTGCTTATCCATTGGCAGGACCTGCCTGATTTTGAAGATTCGTGGGAGCCTTTTGACTTACATCGAGACCAATTTCCTCATTTTAACCTTGAGGACAAGGTTAGACTTTGGGCGGGGGTAATGATAGGCCTCCAATTAACTTTACGTATGCCAGGAAGGGGAAAAGTCAGCTTTCGGCTAAGGGGGGAAATAATTGAACATGGGAGCAATTATAGCTGGAGGGAATAAGGAGAGTCTTGAGGCATTTATAGCTATGTCAGTTAGGAATAAGAAGAGTGTGGGCATTTATAACTTGGCCAGCTGGGCATTTATTGAGGGAATCAGTTATGCTGTAAGAAGAGTATAAGAAGGGGCTTTGGGGGATGAGGGAGGTAGGCTTTTGTTGAGTGAAGAATACTGTGAGTGATTGGGAGAGCCGACAATCTCTCGAAGAACCGACCAACTGTTAATGTTCTTCTTTTCTTCTGAATGAATACCAATTCCTTTGTTGATGTTCTAGTTGTGTGAATTCTGCTGTGAGTCTGAGAATTGTGTGAAGTTTCTGGGACATAACATTCTATTCCTTTTCATTTGGTGCATTTCGATGTTTGGGGACCTTACTCTATTCTCTGGCAGTAATAAATTAATTCTTGATTTTGTGTGCTGATGACAATACCTGGTATTACTTGATCGTATCTTCTTAAGAGTAGAAAGCAGATGCATTAAATTATCATGAACTTCTATAGCATAATGGAGACCCGGTATGAGAAGAGAATACGGATGTTCATATCAGATAACACAAAAGAATATTTGAGAAGAAGTTGTCAATTTTTTGGAAGACAAAGGAGACTAACATTATGTTAGAATGTGGGTGTTTTTATTTAATTTTATTACTACTGTTATATGGTCTAGGCCCTTAATGGGCTTTGTTATTTTTTAACTTTACTATACTTCCTATTGGTCTGTCCACTATGGGTAGATTTGTCCTTTTATCATCTTTTGAGAAGCTCCTCTTATTATGAATAAGAAGGGATTGCACAACCGATTCATTTTGCTCCCCAAAATACGATTTCTTTTTTCTTCTCATACTTTTCAGTACTGACTAGTTGATTCACTCTTGAACCATTTAGTTTTAGATTGATTACAGAATTCAGATCAGATAGTCTCTTCTCTTCTCTTTGAGTAACACCCATGCATCACTAGGATCAGCAGTGTGCAAGAAGAGTTGAAGATATCGATCATCATAGATCATATTGCCTATTCTTTAGAAGATTCTTGGAGAAGAAATTGAATCAGTTTTCTTAGAAGTGGTCTAGAGAATTCTTCCCAAAAATCAAGAAAAATCAGAGAATTTCTTGTTTCTGTATGTTGGAAGTCATGGACACTGATCGAATTAGTGTTCAGGTATTAAATTGAACAATTACTCGTTTATCTCTATTGAGATCGATACACTTTGTAGGGTGTTCTGGAGTGTCTGGTAGGATAGGCCACTATTTCTGTCTGGGTGTTTTGGTGCCAGGGTTGGTAGAGCTTTGAGATATTATTCTTGATTGTAGGTCAAGAATATCCTGTCTTTATCAAAAGCTTCTGGGGTTTGTTTGATATTGTTTATTCATTATGGAGCCTGTTGGAAGTGATTTGAAGTTGGTCATTGAATCCAGTATCATACTACTGGTGATTCATAGGGAAGTGTTTTTACTACATTCAATAAGATGGCATGAATATTTTGGAGTGGGCACATTCTATATGCATTGGTATTGGTTATTGATGCTTTGGATTCTAACCACCCACCATGGATTTTGAAAAATTACATGGTGATGTTGCGGCTGATCAATTGAATGCTGCTGTAGATCAGTTGGAATTATTTATGGATGAAGACAGCAAACGAAGCGTGTGATTTGAGTTTTTGAGACTTACTCTTGGTTAATGGATGCTAGAGTATATCAACTTAGGATGTAGATGAACACACTAAAGTAGAGGGAGATGCTTCCTGGACTTTATTTCTTTCCTTTACAGTCATTCAAGCAAGAGATTGATCATCCAAATACATTTCAGTGGGAAGTATGTTATGATTGATCATCTATCAGCCAGCATATTCTGATAAATTGTGATATTGTATCGACTCAAGCTTGCTCAATGGTGCACTAGTGAAGAGAGCAGTAGGAAGCTGATGGTGGTGCAGTCTATAGATTTCTCTCTATATGCTGCTACAGCTAAGAAGAAACGTGTGTCTATTACATCTATGGATGTTGTAGGAGAGGACAAGTTGTATTTGATTATTTCAACTTAAATGTACACAAGATTCTTACTGGAAGTTGAATCCGCATACGAAAACTGCTCAATTCAGAAACAGGAAAGGGAATGCTAATCTTGTCACAATGAGGGGGAGTGTCAGAATGTGAACTGTTTTTATTTATTTTTATTACTGCTAATCATGTCATAATCGGCTTTGTTATTTTTTATATGATATATGCCAGAATGTGAACTGAAGGTGTCATTGCTTTCAAATTTTTATATGATATATGTACTAATTGCATTCATCATTTTTAACAAATAAAGGAACTCTTGCTAAACAAACCTCTGGTTTCTTGAACACTAGATCTCTTGTTGTGAATGGGACCATGTAGAATGGAAGATCCGACCTTAACGTTGCCTGCGATAAATCATACAAGACCAAACTAAACTTATAACAGTTATCAAAATTCAAAAACTTTAAGGACGGAATTGTCATGCATGAAAACTTGAACTAAAAATAAACAGATGATGACAAGATGGATGTGCCTCCGAATTTGTGAAAAAAGCCAGAGCTGCAAGACTGAACCATAGGAAACATAAAAAGAATTTTTATAGGTATGAAACATAAGATGACAATAACTATCTTCTCTAGAAGGAAACAAAACTGCTTGATGTTTATTTAGCAGTAGCCTAATGCTCTTCCCATTCTTTTGCAGTAACATGAATCTATAGAATTGCTTCAACTTACACAATTTTCAGAATAGATAGATAGATAGATAGATAGATATGAGGGTGGGCCTTGCGTTGCTCCATTGCAACCTGAGTGACCAGGGTTCAAATAATGGAAACAGCCTCTCTATATGTGCAGGGGTAAGGCTGAGTACATCTGTCCCACATGATGATCACATTACAATTTCTTAATCTTTTTCCCATTTGATTTATACAGTTCTTTGCTATGGTTTTTCGAGGCTTAAATATGCAATCATATTTCTTCTGATGATCTCTTGAAGGTGTATTAACTAATTCCTTGTTTCTAGAAAACTTTCTTGATATTTTATATTTTTCAAATATCTTAGAAAAATTAGCAAAATATCTCCGAAATTTCGCCAATATTGATATCAAAATAACAAACCATGGTTACATGTACTTTTGAGAGATCTTCTCAATAAACAGAATGAAAAAAAAAAAACATTTGGTAAATTGTCTTAAAGTATTATGTTCATAGACACATGTAAATGGCACATGGGCCAACAAAAATATTTAATAATATTTATTAAATATTATAATTAATTATTAATCAGAATTATAAATTTTATATTAACAACTATATTGTTCATATTAATATAAAATTATTATTAATTTAATATTATAATATTGGTTATTTACTATAATTATAAAATTAATATAGTTGAAAGTTACACCTACAGTAATTCAGATAATGCAAGAAAAGAAGAAAAGAGAGGAAGAAAAAGAAGAAGAAAGAAGTTTCAGCAATAGGTTGTGGAAGAAGAAAAGAAGGGAGAAGAGAAAAGAAGAATTTGAACTTCCCTCTCTAGCCCCCTTTCATCACTTTCATTAATACTTCTAAGTCTAAGTACAATTACTTGGATGCCCTTAATGGGGCGGCCAACACTAAAGAAATAATTAAATAAAACAAAAGAAGGCCCATAACTAAGAAACATAACTTTTAAACACTACTTAAAAGAAGTAAAGAACACTAAGGCCCATTCTCACTACACTCCCCCTCAAGCTGAGCATAGATGTCAATCATGCCCAACTTGCTTACATAATGTTGAAGCTTTGCCTTTGGGACTCCCTTAGTTAGAAAATCTGCTAGCTGCTCTTCTGATGCAATGAAAGGTAGGCACACCTCTCCTGAAGCCACTCTCTCCCGTATAAAGTGTCTGTCTACCTCAATGTACTTAGTTTTATCATGCTGAATTGGGTTGTGAGCAATGTTAATAGCAGCTTGGTTATCACAATACAACAGCAGTGGCTCATCACATGAAACCCCCATCTCATTAAGGAGAGATCTAAGCCATAACAACTCAGAAACACCATGGGCCACTCTACCTCAGTTGAAGATCTAGCAACCACAGACTGGTTTTTGCTTCTCCAAGAAACAATATTTTTGGCTACCATAGCACAATATCCTGATGTGGATCTCCTATCATCCACATTTCTTGCCCAATCAACATATGTACATGCTTCTACCTTCATGTGTCCATGTTTAGCAAATAATATACCCTTCCCAGGGGTTCCCTTAAAGTAGCGTAACACCCTTTTTGCAGCAGCTATATGCGTCTCTGGGAGCATGCATGAACTGGTTGATGACACTCACAGTATATGAAATGTCTGGATGAGCCATACATAGATAAAGAAGTTTCCCTAGTAATCTCTGAAACACTCCCCTATCAACTAAAAGTTCTCCATCATTAGGTGAGAGTTTCCCTAGTAGAGGCAGGTTTAACACCAAGTTTTCCAGTCTTAGTAAGAAGGTCTAGCACATAGTTCTGTTGAGAAATAAATATACCTTCCTTGGACCTAGCAACCTCAATGCCCAGAAAATACCGCAACTCCCCTAAATCTTTAATTTCAAATTTAGAGTTGAGAAACTTCTTGAGAGCACTAACTTCTTTTATATCACTGCCAATAACCACAATATCATCTACATAATAAGGAATGCCACTAGAGTGCCTTTTCTCTTAACAAAGATGGTATGATCTGATTGAGTCTGAGTATAGCCGAACTAAACAAGAGCATCCCTAAATCTGTCAAACCAACCACGTGAAAATTGTTTCAGGCCATAAAGTGATTTCTTCAATCTACACACCTTACCCTACATTTCCTTGCCATATACACTAGGAGGAAGGGACATATATACCTCTTCAGTGAGATCACCATTCGGGAATGCATTCTTAACATCAAATTGATACAGAGGCCAATCATAGCTCACTGCTAAGGATTAAAGAACTCTCATCGAAGTCATCTTAGCAACTGGATAAAAGGTCTACGTGTAATATATCCCATATACCTGGGTATATCCCTTGGCAAAAACCGAGCCTTATACCTCTCAATTGACCCATCTACATGATACTTGATAGTGAAAACCCACTTGCACCCAACAGGTTCCTTCCTAGCTGGCAAGTCAACAATATCCCAAGTATTGTTTTTATGAAGGGCTTCTATTTCAGTACTCAAAGCATCCCCCAATCTGGTGTGGCTACGGCTTTTGAAATAGACTTTGGGATGGATTGAGAGGAAATGGAGGCTAGAAAGGCATACTAGGATAGGGACAACAAGTTGTAGGAAAGGTGTTTGGAAATACAAAGAGTTGTACACTTCCTCTTACCTTTTCTCAAAGCAATGGGTAGGTCAAGGTCTGGAAACGAAGGTGCTGGTGGAAGAGGTGATGGACATGTCCTCTCTTCAATAATCGGGAGCGCCTGAGACTTAACTGGAGGTGTGGGATCAACCTGTGTTTGTCTTAGCCTTTGCTGTTGGTACCAACTTTGGAAAATAGGATGAGTGGAAACAACTAGAGGACTGGCAGGAGGAGGGGGAGGAGTAGGAGTGGAAGACCTCGAAGGAGAGGATCCCTCAATGGGAAATGGGGGTAACTGTAGAGAGCTTGGCACAAGACTCAACTAAAGTTGGCAAAGGAAGGGATGAAGAAAACAACTCGAGAGATCTCTCCCCCTAAGAAGGATGGCTATAAAAAGGAACCGACTCTGCAAAGGTGACACATCCATGGAAACGAACCGGGTGCTACTAATGGGATCGAAATAACAATACCCTTTCTATGTGGAGACATAACCAAGGAAGATACACTTCTAAGCCTTGGGGTCAAACTTGTGCTTTTTGGAACTAGGAATGTGGACATAACAAGTGCAACCAAAGACCCTCGAAGGAATGGAGAAAATCTCAACATCAAGAAAGATGACTCCGAAAGGAGATTTTAACCCCAAGACTTGAGAAGGCATGCGGTTTATAAGGTAGGTAGTTGTTAAAGCTACATCACCCCAAAACTTCACAAGAACATGGATAGCAAAAAGAATTCTCCTTGCAACTTCCACAATGTGTTTGTTTTTCCTTTCCGCTACTCCATTTTGTTGTGGAGTGTGGGCACAAGAACTCTGATGAATAACCCCAGACTTCTCAAGATAGGAGGTAAGGTCATTATCAAAATATTCCTTAGCATTGTCTGACTGGAATATTTTGATGCAGTTATTAAACTGAGTATGTATTCATGGAACTATTGCACAAGTTTAGGCACTTCAGCCAGGGAGCGCATAAGGTAAATCCAAGTATATCGTCAAAAATCATTAATAAATAGGATGAAATATTTATGCCTACCCATACATGGTAAATGGTAAGGCCTCCACACATTAGAGTGAACAATATTAAAAGGAACAATTGATCTTTTATTACTTAAAGGAAGTGCTCTTACAATGCTTTGAGAACTCACAAGACTCACAATAAAGACTCGATAGACTAATTCCTTTAAATAACTTTGGAAACAACTGACTCAATGAAGAAAATGACAATTGACCCAAATGACTATGACATAACATAATACGACTAGTGGACTCTAAAACAAATGCAGTTCTCTTAGGCTGTACTTGGCTCTACTTAGGCATGTCTAACAAATAAATCCCATTTGCCTCATTGTGGCTCTCAATCACCTTCTGAGATTCCATGTCATGAAAAACACAATATGAGGGAAAAAAGGTCACACTGAAATTCAAGGATTTAGTCAAATTACTAACTGAAAGCAAATTGGTATTAAGTTTAGGTACATGAAGAATAGACAATAAGGTCAGGGCATTGGAGGTCTTAATGTATTCCTTTCCTGTGATAGGGGCTAGGGAACCATCAATAAGGGATATCTTATCCTAGCCAGAAAGAAGTTGGTAAGAGGTGAATGTAAAGCACTAGTCATATGGTCAGAAGCACCAGAATCAATTATCCAAGGGGTTTTATGTGTACCTAAGACAGAAGCATAATATACAGTGGTACAAATACCTAAGTGAGCATATGCAGAGGAAGGAATAGTCTCTGAAGGAGTTGTAGCAGTGGACTCCAAGTGACTGATGATTCGGCCATACTTCTTATATTCAGCTCTGGTGGCTGCAAGTTGTTCTCCCACTGACTTCTCTCCACCTTGTCCTTGTTCACCTTATGAAGAGGTGGCTATATTTGCATTTTCACCTTTTCCAATTTCAACCCTTTTTCCACCAATTTCTTTCTTGAATCTAGTAGGAACGAGCTCTGGGTGCAACTTCCAACATGTGTCTTCAGAGTGTTTAGGCTTCTTGTAGTATTCACAAATAACATATTTCTTCTTATTGCTAACCTTCGACTTCATCCCAGCATTAGCATAGTGATCAACCTGCGGATCAACAGACTAAACCTGTTTTTTTCTCTCCTGACTGCTCACCATAGCATATGCCTAAGACAAAGTCACCTCATCCTTTGCTAAAATATTCCGCCTCACAATATCATACTCCGAGTTGAGTCCAGTGAGGAACTCAAAGACCCGATTTCTCTCCACCAACCTCCTATATGTTTCTGCATCCTTTGTGAAACCTCAAACAACAGTCTCCATCAGATCAATATCTTTCCAAAGAGATTTCAGCATATAGAAGTAGAGCTACTACTCAATGCTATTCTGTATTTGGCCGATATATTTTCTATACCTCTCAATTTTCACCTTGGTTGCATTTAAAGCATCCGCATAAGGTGTAGGAACAATGCCATGATTGGTGGCAAGAACAGCATTGACAGTCCTCTTCTTGGTGTTATTCTTCATGAACCTTTGAGGTGAAAGGAAGGATGCAACTTCCAGCATGTATCATGTGCATGCTTCTGCTTCTTCCAGTAGTCACACACCAGTTCTTTGTGATCACCTCCACTTTCCAGTCTGCTTGTGTGTTCCTTCTATTCTCCTCTGCACCAATGAGTAGACTTGAGACACAGTTACATCATCTTTTGCTAAGATGCTTTGTTGGTAATATCATATTCTGCATTCAAACTAGCCAGAAACTCAAAAACTGTATTTCTGTCTACCACCTTCTTATATATTGCTGCATCTTTAGTGCAAGACCACTCAAAAGTCTAGAAGCTTCACCAGGTTAGCATAATCAAAGGAATATAAATTTTGATCACTGTATGAGCACAAAAGTCCACACAAAGCTGGTTTGATCTCCTATTTGGACCCAAATACATTTTAAGAGCCCAAAAAGAATCAACTCTAGGCACTAATCTCAATTATAGGATTACTTCTGGGAAGCCAGGAGGTGAGAGAATATGCTGTCAATCTCTCAAAGCTCTCCCAAAAAGAAACCAGCAGTAATTGATCGCCTCTACAGGCAGTAATGAATACCGAAAACTATGGATACCACAAGCAGCATAGGTAACCCACACAAAAAAGGCACCCTTAACTGAATCTATGACTGTTCCTTGACTTTTGGGACTTTCTCCTAGTCCAACAATTGGGCAGAGGCACTCTCTCTCGATGAGTCACCACACCAGGCTAGGAAACTCCAAGAACTCCAGACCTCTGATTACCTAATGCAGTTGGCTGGACTAAGACTGCAGGGTATAAAAAGACTGGATTGAAACTAGGCTCTAATACCTAGTTGTTGATGCAAGATCTAGATCAGATTAGAAAATTTTATAGATTTGATGCACAAAACAAGGTTCAGCAGTAAGAGAGGAAGAAAAGATTGGAGAGAAGAGAGAAGAGAGAAGGGTTTGACAGATCTTGTTGTGTGGTTCAATAGAACTCACTATTTTTATACTTCAAGAAATAGAGGCGCAATTACATGCTTTATCCCCAATACCATGACCCCTAGAGTCGAAGTCATGCTTGACCCCCAATACCTCCTTATAACTCCCAGAGACATTTTAAATTGTTCCTTCATTCATTTAGAGTTAATCAAGCATGCAACGGGCAATGCAAATGAAGAAAGAAGAATAGAAACTATACTATAATGTAAGAGCTAAATGCAAGTGTTTTGAAGTGTTTGCCGAACTGAACCTGTTGAGAGAGCTAAGAAGAAGAAGAAGAGGAAGAAGAAGAGAGGAGAGTCTGATGTGTTCGAACGGGCACTGTTCACTAATATAAGAGCAATACATAATTTACATGAAAGGACCAGGATGCCCCTGATTAGTGATGGAACACCCAGTCTAATAAAACACAAGATACAATTAGGCCCAGTTRCTAAGGCCCATTAACTAGAGACTCTAATACCCAGCCCAGACAAGAGAATAACAACATATCAACCGAACCAACACTCCCCCTCAAGCTAAGCATGGATGTTAATCATGTTTAGCTTGCTCAGTAAGTCCAAAAATTTCACTGTGGTTAGCCCTTTAGTTAAAACATCTGCAATTTGCATCTCTGAGGGAGTGTAAGGAATGCAAAGTTCTCCTATGACTATTCTTTCTCCAACAAAATGGTGGTCTATCTCAATATGTTTTGTTCTATCATGTTGCACTGGGTTATTAGCAATGTTGATAGCAGCCTTGTTGTCGCAGTACAACTTGAGAGGACACTCAGTCTTCACTCCCAGTTCACCAAAAAGAATTTCAAGCCACAACAGTTCTGCAACACCATGAGCCATAGCTCGATATTCTGCCTCTGCACTAGACCTTGCAACAACATTCTGTTTTTTACTTCTCCATGTAACTAGATTTCCCCCAACAAAAATGCAGTAACCTGAAGTCGACTTTTTGTCACCCACAGAACCAGCCCAATCTGCATCAGTATATCCTTCAACTTCAATTCTATTGTTTTTTTTKAAYAGAATCCCTTTCCCAGGGCAAGACTTCAAATATCTGAGAATTCTTTCTACAACCTTCATGTAAGGAATTTTGGGATTGTGCATAAACTGGCTAACAACATGAACGGCATAAGCAATGTCAGGACGAGTGAGGGACAAGTAAATTAACTTCCCAACTAACTTCTGGTATCTCTCCTTATCAGGGTAGTCCTCTCCCACTGACTCCTGTAAACCATGATTCGGTTCTATTGGAGTATCTGCTGGCCTGCACCCCAACATGCCTGTCTCTTGTAGAAGGTCAAGGATGTATTTCCGTTGACATATATAGATATCCTCTTTGGATCTAGCAACTTCAATCCCTACGAAGTACCTCAGTTGACCCAAGTCTTTGATTTCAAATTCAGCAGCTAGGACCTCCTTCAGTCTGTTGATCTCCTCCYTATCATCCCCARWAATTACCATATCATCTACATAGACGATAAGAGCAGTAAGTTTCCCATTCCTCTTCTTTATTGTTGAATGGGCTGATTTATGTTGGGCCGATTTATGTTTAGTTTGTTTTCTTTTAAATTAAGAAGTTGTTGGGCCTTGGGCCCATTAGTCTTTTATTTTTAAAAGAATT
>NW_010729094.1:3952400-4029862 GCF_000365185.1 Nelumbo nucifera | reverse complement strand
ATAATGACTCCACATTAGATTGACCACTAGTAGTAGATGTTTGAAGGGCTGAACTGATGTYTGCATCCAGGTAGTAGAGRCCTCCWCGCTCATGACCGCTCCCAATCGTTCTCTTCGTCAAACTGTCCTGAAAAACACAATGGGTAGGAAAAAAGGTATGCTACAATTCAAGGTCTTGGTAAGTTTTGAGGGAGATGTCTTTGCTTAGGTCAACCACTCCTTTCCCAAAAATGGTAGAGAGGGAACCATCAACAACCTTCATCTTGTCTTGACCAGACATTAAATGATAGGAAGAGAATAAGGAAGACATGTGAGTCATGTGGTCAGTTGCACCGGAATCAATAATCCAGGAGGTTGGATCAATGGAACTAGTTGCACTAAAGGCTGAAACAATACCTGATCTGGCAAGGGAGGTGGAAGCAAGAGAATTTGTCCTTAGGCGGGGCAGTGCCTGGCTAAGTACCTCTACCTCATCAGTTGTGAAATACATAGGCCCATGTCCTTGGGAACTGGTAGTCTGTCCCGAAGAAGAGGAAGCAACTTTGGATGAGTGTTTAGAACCTCCATCACTGTGACTTGCTGCTAGGTTCCCACTTGCCGAATGGCCCTTCTAGTGCTTCTTCTCTTTCCCCAATGCTGCTGGTTTCAAATGAGGGTAGAGAACCCAACAGTTCTCTTTCACATGTTTTTCTCCCCCACAGTGAGTACACCTCAGGTGTCTCTTGTYAGAGAACTTGTTCCCCCTTTGGCTTGTAGAAATGAGAGTTGAATGTTCTATAGACTGCTCTATTGGTTTAGTCTGGGCATCAACTTGCATCTCCTTTCTTCTCACCTCTTCAGTTCTCACAAGATAGTAGACATGATGTAGATGAGGCATCTCATCTCTTCCCAGAATTTGGGACCTTATGTTCTCATATACCGGATCTAGACCAGCCAAAAATTTGAATGCTCTACCCTCTTCAACTTGTTTGTYGTGTTTCTCCTTATCTCTGGCATTCTCCCAGTCTATGATGAGGTGGTGATCCAGCTCTTCCCACAATCCTTCTAATGTAGCAAAGTATGTAGCAACACTCATGTCTCCCTGCTTCAGGGCAGCAATATCTTGATTCAGTCTATAGATTCGGGCATTATTCATTTTCTGCCCATAGGTCTTAGACACCTTCTCCCATATCTTGGCAGCTGTGGAGAAGTTTTGAACCGTCCTAGCTACCCTAGGAGTCATTGAAGCAAGCAGCCAGGACATGACTGTAGCATTCTCTCTTCTCCAAACAGCATATTCAGCACTCCCTATTTCGGGTTCTTTCTTCTGCCCGTCCAAATAGCCTGTAAGATCCCGGGATGTGATAAAGAGCATGGCCGAAACAGACCATTCCCTAAAGTTGTATTCATCAAGTAACACACTTGTTATCTGTAGGCTGTGCAAATTAGGGTTCTCCAGATTAGGAGACCTCCCACTAGTCCTAATATCTCTAGAAGAAACTTCCCCAGATATGGAAGACATCTTCTCCGACTTGCAAGAGTACCAAAACTGTCACACAGGTTATGTGAAACCTCTTCAGACTTCCGGACCTTGCAGCACTGTAATCTCAGACCTGAGGGTCTGTTTTAGGGCTGTAATACCCTTCCCACTCTGCTGTACTGCTCCACTCACTGCTGTCGCAAGCTGCCACTTACAGTTGAAGTGCCGAGCCAAAAACATAAACTCTGTTGTGTTTGGCCAATGTTGCCTCAACCCTGACCTAGCTGTTGTGGCTTCTACCACACACCAATCACTGCTATCGCAGGTTAACCTTCACCTACGAACTGCTCTAGAACTGCTGAAATCAGTGCTCTCTTCTAGATCTGTTTTACACAGATCTCACTTAGCCGAATGGCTACACCTTGCTCTATGTATCTCTTAGGGCATCAGCTACTGGGACTAACTCCCCTTGGGCCCTACAACCAAGGGAAACCCTAGGTATAGGTTCTGTTGTGTTTTACGACCAGACCTAGGGTTTCTTTGCAGTACCAAGATAGAGAGAGAAGTGCAAGACAGCTGCTGTAACCAGGCGAGAGAGGTGTTCTACGACCAGACCTAGAGCTTTGATGCCATGTTTGCCGAACTGAACCTGTTGAGAGAGCTGAGAAGAAGAAGAGGAAAAAGAAGAGAGGAGAGTCTGATGTGTTCGAATGGGCACTGTTCACTAATATAAGAGCAATACATAATTTACATGAAAGGACCAGGATGCCCCTGATTAGTGATGGAACACCCAGTCTAATAAAACACAAGATACAATTAGGCCCAGTTACTAAGGCCCATTAACTAGAGACTCTARTACCYAGCMCARRCAAGAGAATAACAACATATCAGCCGAACCAACATGAAGAAAAGAAAGGGGGAGAATTATACTAATTATAAGGCCTGAGCTTCCGAGATTTTAAAACGATAAATTGAAGTTTTATTAAACTTTCACAGGTAAGAAGTGCACTAGATGAGATACTCCTCTTTTCGCTATTTTTATATATAAACACTATCTCATCTATATGGGGTTGGCTACATGAATCCTGTTTTGTTCAGTGTCGATCCATTTTGGTCTGCCCCTAGGTCTTCTACTGCTTTCAAATTGAAACAGAACAATTCTTCTTATGGGTGTTGTAGACGGTCTTTGCACATGATAAGACCATCTTAGTCTACTTTCCCTCATTCTAGGGGCAGACCAAAATGGATCCTGCTTTGTTCAGTGGCGATCCATTTTGGACTGCCCCTACTGCCTTCAAATTGAAACAGATCAATTCTTCTTATGGGTGTTGTAAATGGTCTTTGCACATGATCAAACCATCTTAGTCTACTTTCCCTCATTTTATTACCTATTCTTTATGGTTTTTCCACTCATCCATCTCAACATATGCATTTCTAAACCATTGTAGATACTATATATTTTACCAGTAATAAAATAATATTTACCAATAAAAAATAGTGTGTGCTTGTAATATCTTGTTAGCCCCTCTCAAGTTTTTAAGATGTAAACTATAGGGTTCTATCATGGAGACTTTCAATATTATGAAAAGGACTGTTAATCTATTCTTCCAAATAAATACTTGTCGATTATCAGAAATAAGAATGAAGGATAAAGGAACAAGCTATTTCACCCTTATAGTAGTCAATATTCAATGTGATTGCAAATATTAAGAGATGCAAAAGGAAAACTTGAGGAAGATTACCAAGTTCTTGCTTAACAAAGCTTGATCAGCATTTGCTATCAAGGCCTGTAAAAGATAAAACAATAACAAGTAAAAAAAAAAACAAAAAAAAAAAAACAGAGAAGAACCAAAATGCACAGTCCACAACAGAAAAGGTTAGCAAAGAATGAAATACAATTGAACCCAATCAAATTTCAGAACATCTATGTTAATATGACACATCAATAACTTAAAAATACTGAAAAATAACACACATAAACAAGGTTTAATATATACAAAATGAGAGAAACATAATATGAGCAAATAAATCTCATTCCTAAATAAGAAGTATAAGATATCTGAGTTGTATAGTTGTACATGTTTGAAGTATAACTTTGTTGATACTAAAGATTGTATTAGCAATATTGATCATAGACCTTATGTTTTCCTTTTCACTAAAAGCTATTTATATTCTTATTACCAAAAGAAAACATGTTATTAAAGATTGTTGAAATATAACTCATATTTTGTTTTGAATGTCTGCTCACATATAACACAATAACATCGTGTCTGCAAATGAATCTTCATGCAGGACACTAGGACCCCAGCCATACTTGCTTCATTCAGCAATCAAATTCCATATATTTACTATTTTATCATTATAATTGCCCTAGAGATGTCCTTATTCCTACTGTTGCTTCTGTCTCTTCTTTCTTTCTTTCTTTTCTATTTATGGCGGGTAAATGATAAGGATGGAAATATTAATATGACAAGAGAAGGTGGTATTATATTAGGGAGTAGGAATAAAGGAAAAAAAGGATAATAGAAGATTGGCCGCTCACATTAATATTAGTATGAAAAGAGAATGTGATATTATATTGGTAGAGTAGTTCATATTGGTCATTTCAACATTGATGCTGTTGGCTCATCTGGGATTTGAAGATGTCAATAAAAGCCTCATTTGGAGATAAATTTTTATTGATTCTGGATGTAATTGATAGAGACATGGGATCATAATATCCCTTAGACATCTTTGAGAAGTTAGGGCATGGATCATAAGTTCCATAGACTAACAGTTCTGTCAGTTTATTTATGTTCTTTAATTTATAAATAGCATTGGTATTTTTGTTATTGCATTTTTATGTAGGGCCTGACCATTGTTTTAGTATCCATTAGATCTAGTTAAGGATAGTTTAGTTTTTTTCTAGAGTTGGCTATATAGTAAGAGAGTTCTTAAATTTTCTCTTATTTATTTGGCTTGTAGTGGCCTTTTTATAATTTCAATGAACTATGCTGTAAGCCCATAGGAAATCCTAGATATAATTGTTATAATGTCTACTTCTAGTCCAAATGCTGAAGTAATCCCAAGGCTCTATAATACAGGAACAAATAAGTCAAAATTGAATTTTTAAAGTGCTAATTTTTTATAATTTTTAGATAGTAGGGGAATTCGAAGCATTGGTAGAGGAGACTTGTTGTGAAGGTAGGCTGATCTTCACTGCACTGGAGGAGGATTGGAAGAAGAGACTTGTTGTGGAATTAAATAGACCACCAAAAGATTGGGGGAAAGTAGCAGAGGAGTTACTGAGGAATCTGAATCTGAACTGCACAGTTATTTTATCACCTTATGAAGAGTGCAAAGATCTACTGGAGGTGCCAGGTGTTGAGGTGGATTAAATGCAGTTTGCTTTCATTTGTACTGTATTATCTTAAGGAACTCCTGGGAAGGGTGTTCGCGAAACATAGTCATATGAAGGTAGAGGCATATACAAATGCTAATTGAACAGGTAATGTTGATGATAGGATGTCCACATCAAGCTATTGTGCTATGGTAGTTGGGAATATTGTTTCTTAAAAGAGTAAAAAGCAGACAGTGGTTGCTAGATCTTCAGCTGAAGCAAAATATAGGGCTATGGCCCATGGGCTTTTTAAGTTATTATGGCTTAGATCTCTCCTTGATGATATGGGTGTCTCATGTGACAAGCCACTGATGCTATATTGTGATAACCAAGCTGCTACTAACATTGCTCACAACCCAGTTCAGCATGTAGAACTAAGCACATTGAGGTAGACAGACACTTTATATGGGAAAGAATGACCACAGGAGAGGTGTGCCTTCCCTTCATTGCACCAAAAGAGCAACTAGTAGATTTCCTGACTAAGGGAGTTCCAAAGGCAAAGCTTCAACATTATGAAAGCAAGCTGGCATGATTGATATCTCTGCTCAGCTTGAGGGGGAGTGTAGTAAAAATGGGCCTTAGTGGTTTTATTTCTTTGAAGTTATGTTTTAAGTTTATGTTCTTTTAGTTATGGGCCTCCTTTTGTTTATTTTATTAGTTCTTTAAGTGTTGGGGGCCCTATTAAGGGCATCTAAGGAATTGTTCTCAGTCTGAATAGGAAGTAACAGTAAAATATTAGTAATATAATATTAACATATATTTTTATTGCATACAATATTATTGGGCCAGGCTTATTTATGAAGTCCAAGCCTGGCCCATAAAATAATTGGGCATGATACTTATAGCTCGAGCCTGAGCATGCAGGCCTCCAAACATGCTCAGGTCAGATAAAGAATGGGCCGGGCCAGGCTGGGCAAGCATGCCGGGCTACTCTGCCCATGAACAGGTCTAATTACAAAGGGATTCACCACCTTGGAGGGTTATTTTTGGACAAATGGGTTCACCACCCTCAAAGAGATAATGGAGGTCAAATGGGTTTGCACCCTCATAGAGCTAATTCAGTCAAATGTACCTACCATTATTAATTAATTTGTCCCACCACTGAACCAAAAAAGGCATGGTATCCTAAAAATAAGGAATTAATCAACCAGTATCCATCCAAATTCATGTGGGCTTCTGATTGGTTAAAGTTTGTCTAGTACCATACCTTTTCAGTACAACAGATATTGCCAAAATTGTCCCAACACTGCTGGACTGATTGCACATACAAATGAACCCCCTTTGTGAGTTTCTGATCCACACAATGATTGTTTAAAAAGTGGTTTAAAGCTCCCATTATGTTAGTTGGGTAGTGAAGATGATCCTTCTTACCATTTCGGAGTCCATTCCATATGCCAACAGACAACAGGTATTTTGGTTGTTTCCTAGGGCAATATATGCAAAGATTAGCTTGTGGCAGCAATTTAGAGCCTGTTTAGACTAGCACAGATCTGACAAATTCCCTTTTTTGGCTCATCTGAGCATATTCTTATGATGGCAACATCCTCGCTTTATATAGTTGCCATAGAACAGTGAGTATAATTGATTGGGGGTATATTGTTATTGCTTTCTATTACCCATCTGGATTGCTGAGAGAAAGGTCTAGATTCTCTAGAAGGCAATCATGGTTACTGATGATTCTGCCATGTCTGGTATTAACAGAGTTAAATCTAAATTGGTGGCAGTGCTGTGAACATGAATTTTTAGATCTCTATTACACCTCTAGCTGGACTGAATTATTTAACAGAGTGCAAAATCTCTATGATTGTTTTTTGGAATGACGGAAACTGGGGCATTTGACTGGTAAAATGAAGGAACTAGTGCAGAGACACACCATCCACACTATACCCATAGTTTTCAAGGCACCAAGGCGAGGCTGGGCATCAGGGGGACGCCGTGTCGCCTAGGCGGGCACCTAGGCGTCGCCAAGGCGATGGATTTTTTTATATAGAAAACATAGATCCTAGGTACCATAGCCATATTTCCTTAATAATTATTCATAATTTTCATAAGAAAAGTATAGAGTTAATGTTAAGTATAGAAAATCAACATATTCATGAGAAGAAAAAAAGAAGGAAAAGAAAATTCAAAAACTATAGGGGCTGAACCCTTACTTTTGTTATAGGAATAGAAGAAAAGAAATAGTAGTAGTAGAAGTAGAAAATGTGTTGATTAGACAAAATTTTAAGTTCTTCCTTACTTATTGGTTCAGGTTTTAAAGTCTTTGAGGGTTCACTACAGCATTTAGCAATGTCTGTATTGATTAAATCCTAACAAATAAGAAAATAATAAAAACAAATTAGTATATAAACACACAAAATGAATATTTTAGTTTAATAGTGCCTATTTTATAATTATAATGTCAAAAAATAAAGAATAAAAAAGTATTTTATAACACATAATACAAAACTGCTTGGCAATT
This sequence comes from Nelumbo nucifera, assembly GCF_000365185.1. The sequence goes on along the minus strand of NW_010729094.1, from coordinate 4,022,563 downwards.
AGGCAAGGCGAGCCTCAAAGGGTGTCTTGTCATGCCTAGGTGTTGCCTTGACAACTATGACTATACCACAGAGAAAAGTCTATTTGGGTTAAAACAGACAACAAGATTTTCAAATTGGGATCAAGCCCAGTCCAAATATGCTGAGCAGAGTGCAGAGACACTTTGGACATGTTTATCAACTCAATGTTGAATTCACCTTTGTGTCTTCAAGGTGATAAGAATCTCCCAATATTCTGCCCTTCAATGTGGAAGGAGTTGGAATACTACTGGAGCTTCAATTGGGAAAGTAAGAGGGATGCCTTGACCTATGGGAAGTTGGTGTTACAAAAGCTTCACTTTCTTAGCTGGTCCAAATCAGCTCTATGAAGCCCATAGAATCCAAATTTAATCCACAAAAAGATAGTTGACATTTTCTGTAATTTCAAGGTTAACTAACTTTAGTTTTACCCAATTCTAATTTTATATTCCTATCCCACAAAAACTATTGAAAAGGAATAATATGATTGATATCCATTGTAATACATCTTCTTTTGGTAGAAAACAAAAAGTTATTTTTCTCTTCGACCAGAAGAAAACAAAACGTTCTATTGATAAGAGATGATTGCTGAACCTTTTTGATGCGTTCCTCTTCAATTTGATCAACACATCGCAGCAAATTCTCCAAATTACCTGGCAAAAAATGTTTGGACAACACAAAATTAATGAAGGAGTTGAATAACTACCACAAACAAAAAGAGGACAGAGAAAGATAATATGCAACTGAACCCTAGTCTGGCTATGTGTTTATTCGCAATCACATCAACTTCATCAACAGTGCCTCACCTTAGTTTAGGCAAGCATAGGTCAGAAAATATTTGACTTGAACACTGTGACTATACTTTCTACAAAAGTTTTTGATCTTCATGTAAAATGTTGAAGGAAAATAAGTGAGTTTCCTGTTTGGGTAAACTTGATTATCTCTCAAACTTTAACTATAATTGCAAATTCTTCCGTGCACTTTTTTTTTTTTTGATCAATAACATCAACTTTATTAAATTAAGAGAAGAGAGGGAAAAGAATACAAAGGGAGATAAAATAACTTAGCTCCCCAAAAATAGAAAACAAAGGGAATGCAAAGAAAATAAAAAACTAGCCCAAAAAACAACCTCCCTATTCACTCCTTGCTTGGCCAACCCATCCGCAAATGAGTTGGAACTCCTCTTCACCCAGCTGTACTGAATCTCAATATCCCTACCCAGCCATAAGAACTGTTTTTTCTCATTGTTAAAGTTCCACAAACCACTGTCCTCTGTCTTCAATCAATTCTTCCGTGCACTTTATTTACTCAATTTTATACTCAATAAATAAATTTCAAAGTCGCCCTTATAAAATTAAATACCACATTTACCATCTAGACAAACCAGTCAAATGGATTAATAAGGGATGTTTATTTTTAAGACAAATTTCACTTTCATCCCTAAACTCTACCTAAGAGTGCAAATTATACATCTGAAACCAAATATTGCAGTCAGAATCTTTCCTTATGATATTGGATAAATACAAAGACAGAAGTTCAAACTTTCAATTAATGACCAGGAAAAAAACAAGTTGATGAAGTAGATTATGCATTTTCTGATATTCTAAATGAAATAATTTGACTAAGCTATAAAGCAATATATCAAATGACTAGAAAAAATAATGTCACTGTTGCCCTTTGTGTGTAACTTCCAACATTTTTCTATCAACTTGTTTTTTCTATCAAATAGACAATGAAATTTGTTAGAGAACCTTTGTGTTGCATGAAAGTAATTTATTATTCTGTTTTAAGTTTCTTATCGGTCTCATTGGGGGCTAACGAGTTGTAATAATTAAGATTTGAATCGGTTTACCCTCTGTATGGCAAATTTTAATTTATAGCATACTGTGTGTAGAGCATTAAATTATATGGAAGAATGTGCAGTTTGGGTAAAGTTTAGGGAAGATAATGAAATTGACATTCATTGATTAGCAATTCCATGAGGGGTAGAAATATTAGTGTTGTTGAAGAAATAACTGCTAGGAAGGAAGTTATGGTGGCTTAAAAGAATGACATGATACATGCAACCAAGGTAGGGATTCCAACATAGTTTCCACTTCTTATAGGATATGTGTATATAAATGGATATTGGCAACATATGTATGACTTTATTTTGCAGCTAGAAATGAAACTTTGTGGCAGGCTCAGAACCCTTTTTTTTTTTTTTTTGTGATCAGTGATTGATAAAAGCATCAGAAATTTTCAGAGTACAGGTCTATCGAGCTAGCCCACAGAAACTCACCCACTGGCTTGATAGGTCCCTCTTATATCAGAAAACTTTTTCTTTATCCTATTGGGTATTCAACCCCCATCAGAAACCGTTTACAAACTCCTTCATGAGCTAGGAATTGGCAAAAGACTGTGATTGGGGTCTCCGGACAACCTCCACTTCAAATGTATGAATTATCCTTCTTCTATAGTTGAATTTTGAAAATCCAAGGTCCTGTTAGTTATCTTTCCCTTCACCAACAAATCATAGATATTATGTCTCCTTTAACAACAACTCTGTGGAGACCTGATGTGTTAGTCAATCCTAGGACCTAAACTGCCGTCAGAAGTTTGGCTGTAATAGAGTTTCCGATTCCAATTCCAATTGGCCCAGAGAAACCAGTAAAGAATATCCTTCTTGATCCTTAAAACCACCTCCTATGCCTGATTCCCTAGGGTTTCCAATGCGGCAGTGTTCAAAATTTGGTTTCACTCTACCTTGTGGAGGAAGGGTCTAGGGTATGTTGGTTCTTGATCTTCTGGCTGAAATTGATGCCACCACAGACCAACTTCTGACCATATCATCAGTATAAAAAACATACAAATGAATAATTCAGATTTCAACTAGGCAAGATTAAAAACTTGCACCAAATAGATGGTGTAAGGTAGCGAAACTTGTCCTTGTTTCACATGCCCAAGTGTTTATAAGTTGAGCTCATAACAAAACAGAACTATCAATCACTATTCACTGCTTTTTCTTTCAAAGGAATGCATGCACAGGTTGAGAAAGGAGGATTCGCAAGTAGAACCCAGAAGGGAGAATTAAAATGATTCATAAAGAAGAATTCAAAGATATTTTCCGTGAGTTCATCTTAAAATAAGGAAGCGAAGACATAATCAGTGTGGATGCCATTGTTCTTACTTGGTAACATTGGGAAAGATCTTAGCTTTAGACAACAACTAGATGGAAATTCAAGTTACTGTTAAGGTAAATTTTGGAGGAGATCAGTGTTTTAAAAGCGCAAGGGGTCAGAAAAATAAAAAATGCAAAAAAAAATCAAAAAATATTAAACATAATATTAATAAAAAATATAAACTTAAAATTTAAAATAAATGTTTTAAAAAACCTATTATCTAAAATTAAAATACATAAACATAACATGTAAAGCATATTCAAATGAGAATTTAAAAATAAAACCAAACATATAAAACATTTTCAAGCATGCAAAACCCGCAATCGTACAACATATTACATTCCTGATTCTACGAGCTGCATTTATGCCACGCCCCTCGAGGCAAGCCCAAACAAGTCCATGTTAAGGTCTTAAATTCTTAGTTCTCACACAAAAAATAATGGTTTATTAATTTTAATTGCATTTTAAGAAGATTTTTTATTAGGATGAATGAATGAACAACATTACCAAATAGGGGGTACATCAAGCGCATCAAGCGCATGCCTTGAAAGGGCTACGCCTAGGCCCTGGATGAGGCACCTACCCTAAAATGCGCCTCGCCTCTGCGCCTAGGCACGCCTTTTAAATCACTGGAGGAGATTGGGTACAACTTTCCAAGATTAGCCTGGTGGATGCCAAGTTACTGGGATCTGGATCCCTTGCACATGAGAGATGGTAGGTAGTCTGTTCAGTTTAATAAGCAACCTCTAATTACACCACATTAGAGGGCAAGAACACAACCCCTTATCAAGTCCTGACTCCTATGGCATCTATAAATTAGAATTCCATGGGAACCAAAGCAAAGCAAAGGGGTTCAAGAGAAAGGAACATCCTTAAAATATATAATCTCTTAAAAGGAAGAGCTCACCCATTTTCTATGGGACCCATAATCCAAAATAACACCCTACCTTCTCACACTAAAATCTATCTTAGCAATGCCCCATAATCATCCAAGTCATTTCTACATCAGCCACCCTCAACCCTAGCTTCATCATCTGTGGCAGCTTCACTGGTACAACCAGTAACTTGGTTTAGGCCAGTTACATACCATATCTTCCCTTATCTCAGAAATTCCATTACAATTACGAGAGTAAGATTGAAATGAAAAACAATTATTTATAGAATTTCTCCTGGCAAAGGAACCCTGAGGTTTTTTCTTCCTCGTCAATGTGTATTAGAGAAGAGTTGCCCATCTCTTTTGAAAAAAAAAAGGAATGTTTCAAGAAAAAATGCAATTTTCATGTTTCCACAAGTATTTAAAAAAAAAAGAACTGAAGAATTTTCTATTGCATGTCCACATCTTTTCAAACTAATATCATCTTTAATTAAAACAAACATTTTGTGGTCTTTTGAGAAACTTAAAATCAATGTAATAGAAGCAAGGTTTAAAATGTTAGTGTTAGTGGAAATATCAGTCATCCAAATATAAGAAACATGTCAAAAATATCATATGGAAATATTATAAAAATAGTAGACATGGTGGAAACATTATAAAATATGCAAAATAAAGAATGATATTTTATGAAATGATAAAAGAAGCAATAGGCACACCTTTTTAAATTATTATTTTGTTCTAATAATTAAACAAAGCTAAGAAACTAAGGTTATAGACAAAAGAATATGTTCTGAAGTTGCCCTACAAACCTTAAGATTCAGAGCTTCATGATAGAAAGAGTTTAAGAAAAATTTAATCTCATAGAAAATGTAAAGGTTGTAATAGATCAACTTGGGCTCCTCCAGGATGGAGGGGTATTCCGAGATGCAAGTGGCAGCATAGTTGCTATGTTCTCAGGTCCGCTAGGTGTGGAAGACTCGACCAGAGCTGAGTTTCTAGCTGTTTTGCAAGGGGTACAATTAGGTAAGGAGATGAATATTGACAGACTACTTGAGGGGATTCCAAGTTGGTATTAGATGGCTACAGGTTCCGGAATCTGTTGTTTCAGCAAGCAGGGAAGAGGTGAAGAGGCTTAAATGGATTACTTCTAACATGATAGTGAGGATACAATGTCAAAGAAGATTAGAAAATGGCCTATCTGATTGTCTACCCAAGCAAGGGATGCAATAGGGATAGACTTTTCTGGGCTAAACTGCAGTTCTGTGATTTTTTGAGGCTACACCTTGCGCCTCTTTGAAGGAAGCTTATTGTATCACATGTTTGATATGCTTTCATAAAACTTCTTTAATTATCAATAAAACCAAAGGATCAACCAAATAATCTAGGGAGAATGACGGTTCAGCCCAGGGTCACAATTTTTAGGCCCAAAGTACAGTTGGGGTAGGTGCCAGCTCGGAATTGATGCCAATTCACAGGCGGGCATTGGTGTATAGAGTGGGGATTTTTGACATTTTGAATGTTTATAGGTCTGCAGTGGAATTCAGAAATCTGCATTGGGCCTGTCCATACTTTTCTGAATAATCTATTACACAAACAAAAACTAATATTTAACTTCAAGTTTGAAATGAATATTGAGCTAGCTCAAAGTGGTAATCATGTAAATTAGGCAGGAAATAACATTGTTATCAACATAGCTCAAAGTGGTGATGGTGTTCACTGGAGAAGATGTCGCTTCCAGTAAAATTTCATATCACTACCCATGGAAGTGGAAATGGAAATATGTTGTGGAAATATTAGGGAAATTAGGGACATTTTAAACACCCTCTATGGACCAGACCCTTTATTTATTTTTTGGTAATAAATAAAAAGAAAACTTCTATTAAAAAATTGGGACATAAAGCAAAACAGGTTACAACCCTTCAACCCCAGATTTTAATTACAGGATAAAGAGATCAAACCCAACTCCTTTAATAGACCATAACCCAATAAAGCTCTCGCATTACTGAAGTCATTTGTTTTATTAGTAGCACAAACATTTCATTAATGAAAAATGAGAGATATGTACAAAGGCAAAGGGAGATAAACTCTCTTAACTCCCCCAAAATTAAAAAAATACAAATAAGCCCAAAAGATAGGTACTAGTGCATTTGCAAAGGAATTAACACACCACTTTACCCATTGTAACCTCACTATCAAATCCCGAGTCAACCATTTGAAGATTCTTTTTTCATTAAGGTTATCCTCCCACCAAAAGATAGATAAATCCTCTTCCAAGAAGCTAATCTCTTTATGACTCTCTCCACCACTAGAAGTTGCCATTTGTTGGATTGTTTCCCAAAGGAAGGCCCAAGTAGTTCATTGGCCAATTTGATACTTCACACCCCAAGATAGTTGCACAATCTGACATCTCCCTTTCATCCATATTCATTCCCACTACACAACTCTTATCAGAATTGATTTTCAGATTTGACATTTGCTCAAAGAGTTGGACCGCTAACTTCAGATTTCTCACCCAACAAAGATCACCTCATTCACAAAATAATGTTGTGTCATCAGTAAACTGCAAATGTGTGATAGCCACTCTATCCCTCCCTACTCTTCACCCTCTTACTAGCTCCCTAGATTCTGCTTTTAAGAAAAATCTCCCTATTGTTACGGTCTGACACAGGCTTAGCCTTGCCTACGCTTGGCAGGCTTACGATAAGGGACTTCACCGTCATTTTCACCTGTAAGATTTTTAGGAGAACTGATGTTATCTTCAGGCAGACCACCAAAAGCTCAACGTACTCTTTGAGGAGGGGTGGTCAACCTCCTTGGGTGCCTAACCTTGGCACTCCTAGACCAACTTCCCTTGTGGGGCGGCCCTGGTTAATGGCTAGCATGGCTACCAGGGTTCCTCATGGGCGCACACATGCTCATGGGGACAATGCATGGGCCGGCACTGCGCTACTGACACTCAAGGGAGGCTTGGCATGCAAGCTTGGCTCAAGCATGACCCTTCACCACGCCAGCCCCTTTGCCCAAGATGAATGAGCTATCCTGTTGCCCATAGCGCACGGGTATGTTCTAGCCCAAGCAGTTGCCTCTCAACATGGCACACAGGTGCCCATCATCATCGGCATACAGGAGACCCTTCACATCGGTGCCAAGTCACCTCTTCGGCGCATAGTCGCCTCACATCATGGCCTTCCCCCTTTAGCACGTAAGCGGCGCCTCCCATGGACCGGCCAGAGCCAGCCGAGTGCCCCGGCCATGCAACTTGAGGTCATGATCCAGTGCTACTGACCTTGGTGGAGCCATCTCATCGGGCAACTCCTAGCCTTGCATCACACAAAGGCTTGTCCTGGCCTACCTTGGCCTGGACACCGCACGGGTTTCTTCCACTGCAAAACTACCCCCGTGACACCATGGCATCAGCTACCAAGGTAAAAAACGCAAGGTGTCTTCCAGGTATAAACTGTCAAATTAATCTTCCTAAAAGAGGTGTCTTTGCTAAACACTGCGTGATCAACATTGCATTGTTTTAGACCAATTCCCACACTACATTACTCTAGTAACAGCCAAGGTAGACCTCTCTGGCATAGGTGTGTTCTCATTATGTTGAGTGGAAACTCTCCTAATGTAGAACACTTCGGAGAGGGATGCAAGGTCACTACTGCCCATAACTTGAGCATGCACTAGTTCAAATTCAATCCTTAACCCAGATAAAAATCTAGAAATACCTAAGTGTTCTCTCTGCTCCTAGTGTACCTTCAAATCTGTAGACAAGGGCAGATACACATTCAGTTCATTCCTCAGATTTTTCAAGGCTGCATAGTTCTGCACTTTTATTACCTTGTGGAAGAGTAAAGTATTCTTGATATAACTAGTATATCCTTGTCAATTATCTTAACCTGAATACAACTATTTTACATGATCCCAAATCTTTGTTGACAATGTCCAGAAACATGAGTTAACACTAATGTAATTCTCCATACTATTCCAAAACCATGTCATAATATATGTGTTTTCTTGCACCCAATCATTATACCCATCAGTCCCATTATGTGGCCTATTCTCCTTAATGTATTTCAATTTACCTTTCCAAACAAGAAATACCTCAACTGATTTTGACCATGGTACATAATTAGGACCATTAAGCATGACAAAAGTCATTTAAATAGACAAGAAATCTGGCTGTAACTCCACAACAGACAAAAGAGATGTTTAGCCAATCTCATAAACATGAGAGTAGGATGTTGCCACACCACGATGAATCATCCAATCATCAAAAACAAGTAGACAAAAGGGACTACCAACCTGATCATCAAAACTGTCCCTCTTTGAACCACAAATTAGCAAGAGCTCTTCTCTCTCTTTCTGGTTTCTTGCTCATTCTTTGATGGACAGAAAACATTCTGCTTGCTATTCCATCCATATTCTTCATCTCAAATCGCTCACCCCATCACCTCACAAAGCCCACCACTAGACATCCTACATCACTACTCTCTTCCAAGACTTCTGAATTCATGTTTTTACTATCATCAATGAAAGTTCCATTAATATCAATCAAAAAATATGAAAATATAAGAAAATATTTTAAAAGGAAATTTCAAAAAGGTGATTATCCAATGTTGATCCCAGCTATCTGGGGTCGTGAGAAGAGTAGATTGCATATAGTTCTAACCAATGTTCAGAGAATCGGACCGAGCATAGAACCGGAGAAGGGAGAGGTTCATGGGTTAGAGGTTCGACCAGGGTCGAATTGGAGGTCAAACCGTGATGACGTGGCATATACATTATATACTATGAGTCATATAAATACTATATATAATATAGTATAGTGGATGGATGGTAAGTTTCTTAATTTTTAAAACAAAAGACTAGGGTCCAAGCCTTTTAACTTATATTTTCTTTAAAATACGTGATAATGTAATACATATAATAAATAGTCATTAACTAGCATAAGTAAAGAGGTGGATTAGTGGTAATTAAGTAGTCTGTGAAAATAAGAGGTCTTGAGTCCAAACCTTGTTAACAACATTTTAAAATTTCACTTACGTATGGACCCGGGCGGTTTCATGAAACCGGGACCGATTCATCAGTTTTTTGGTTCAATCGGCCGGTCAGCAGGTTTTGAGCAAGTCCGATTATTGGGGTATGACCGAACTGGGTCAAGGCCCCGGGTCACGTTTCAACCGGCAGGTCTGGTCCAGTTTTATAAACACTAGTTCTAACCTTTGGCATTTTATTTCACACAAAGTAACCAACCTTAGGTGCCAGCCTGCGTTCTCACGCATGCCAGCCCAAGATTTCATCATTACACTAGGTAATTAAAAGCAAACTTTAGTAAGATAAATACAATATAATCAAATATTATAGCTAGTAGCTAGACAAGGGATTGTGTATAACATGATTAAGATTAACAAGGATAACTAAGGAGAGAAAGGGGGTTGGAGTAGGGGTTGGGGAGAGAGAATAATAGCAGTCCAACCAAACCACCATAGTTTAGAATTATCAAAAAGCCACCAATCATGCACCAATGTAATCATATTTTTTCCCAAAAAGAAACAACTTAAATAATTAAGCATACCAAATTTACTGATCAACTTTATAGCATGTACTTCTCCAATGCCATCAACTCCTGAATTGAATTTATGAAGCATATTAGTATTCTAAAAACCAACTATATATGCCATACAGTTTCAAACACGAAAAAAAAAAGAATTAACTGTTTTGTGACTCACTCACAACACTGAATTTTAAAAATCAAGTAAACAAGAAAAAGAAAACCATCCAAATTATAATTTCAGAATAATGTTTTTTAATTTGCAATCCAAGATTACAAATCATGTAAAGGAACTCAAAGTCAATATATTATTTCAAAATTATCCTTTTGAACAATAAGGCAAAGTTGGAGGCAAATCTTACAAGATTTTAGACTTTCCACACTATAAACTCTTCTTGGGTTTATGGGTTGAAATAATATTGTTACCAACTTAGGTGCTGTTCACCAATATGCATGAATTTGCTTTTTTAAAACAGGAACAACTGTCACGCAAGTAAATACATTTAAAAGATACTCTATTTATATTCAGATATGAAGGTACAATGCCTTAGATCATATTCTTTATGAAAGATTTCTGTTAAAATAATATGGAAATGAAATCATAATCCTGCATGGGTGAGATGCTTTAACTCAGCACATAATCAGAAAATCACAAGTTTAGCAACAGTCCACATGGTCACACTGAACAAATCCTAAAAGATATGCAAATGGAACCTAGGAACTAACTAGTCAAATGGAACAATAAATTTGATTGTCTAGACTTAGAAAATTTAACAAAGGAAAAATGATAGCAACATCAAAATGTTAAGTGAGGTTCTTTATATATAAATAGTTGAACAGAAGGTTTGACTATTTTTTACAAGGTTTAAGTAATCTAAGGCCCCTTTCCAAAGTTGTGCTTCCATGAAAGAAAAGTAAAAAGCCAACAAAGAAGAAACCTGGAATATTATCAGACTTGTCCCCCATAAGTGAGATGATATCAATAAACTGAGATGGTTGCAGAGTCCCATATTTTTTAGCAAATTCTTCCAATCCAAATGAGAACATCCTACACAAATGGCAACAAATAGTGTAAGTCTCACCTCTCAGAAATAACAACAATATAGTATGTTAGCTCAGAAGCTCAGACAAGAAGTGCAAGAATAAGTTCATTAAATAAACTTACAAAAATGGGATTCTAAATCATCATGCACTTAGAATCATAATTCATAAGCATAACTAGTTCAATCAATGCTTAAGGAACTCATTGTTTTTCTAAGAGTTCCCATTAATACACTCATAAGAATTGAGGTAACTTGGTGAACAGCTTTGGCCAACATAAAATATGAATCATAAGTTTCCCTCACTGAGTAGGTGAAATATAGAGTAGAGCCTGAGCCTTATAACAGTGTAAAAAAGGTGAATGATGAAGTAACAAATGTCAAGTGATAATGAAACTAACTCAGTTCCACGCGGAGCAATTCGTAGTAAACGTAGTGAAGGAGATATAATCTGAAAAAAATCCTTATCTGGGGAGACAACCCGCACCTGTACAACGAAGCAGGCAATACAAGTTAAACTGAACAAATCTCCAGGTGTACAAAGAAAGCAATATAAAGAACATAACATTCTAGAAATGTTTATTGCCCCAATAACCTACATTGATATGTGAACCTTGTCTTATTGAAGTAAAAAGAAAGTTAGGGTGGTGCATTGGCTAAAATCCTTGGACCTGTTTGATGATGTTTCTACAGATATGTTGCTGAATAGCTGGGTGGAGGTGGCTAATTCTACTCCTGATCGCTCTTTTGTTTGTCCTGTGTGGTCACCACCAGGCTGTGGCTTTATAAAGTTAAATTTTGATGGTAGTAGTAAGGGCAATCCAGGTCCATCATGTGTAGGAGGGGTCTTCAGGGATGAGGATGGGAATGTGCTTGCAATGTATTCAGGTCCCATTGGGGTTGGGGACTCTCTTAAAGCTGAGGTCTATGCTGCACTAGAGGGTATAAGGAAGATTAAGGAACTGAATTTACAAAAGTTAGTTGTTGAAGGGGACTCAAAGCTGGTGATAAGTTGGTTACAGAAGAAAAGTAGATTGTGGAAATTTGCTAATGAGAGGAGGGAGATTAAATGGCTAACTATGAGGCTGGATATCCAATTTCAGTGGGTTAAGAGAACAGCAAACGCATTTGCAGATGCTTTGGAAAAGCAGGGAGTGGGAAGGGATCAAATGTTTTGAGCTGTTTTGTAAGTTTTTTCTTTGTTGTCCTCTTGGACAGAGTTAAGCCTATTTATCTCTCCCTGGAGTGTTGTAACTTAATTTTTTTTTAATCTAATGGTTTCCTGTTATTGATCAAAATATGTGTGTGTGTGAACCTTAACTTCTTCTATGGGTCAGCCTTAATGGAAAGCTAATTTTATGAAGCATAAATAATATAGCAAAAGATACAATGTCCTTCTGTCACCATGTATTTGCACACCATAAATAACATTAGAACATATAAATAACAGAAATAAAGGTAGAGTAGTAATTTGTGTGCAATAAAATGAAAAATTAATGAGAACAAGAGATTAGAAGAGAGTGGACATAATTTTTTTATCAGATGAGACTTGGGAGTGAGATGAGAGCAATTTATTTAGAATTTTAGATGTCCATTGTCCTACGTCTTCTTTCAAGAAGGTATTTCAGTGCAAGACTGCGTGTAAAAGCCACTTTTATGCCTATTTGAGCCTGAAGTTCTCACTCTTCCAGCTTCATGTAAACTGAAAACTTCTTTTTTCCTATTTAATCTCTCTCTTTTTTCTCTTTTTGTTTGTCAAGAAATTTGATTGTCTTCACTTCTAATATATGCTGAGTTGTCAACATTTTGGAAGAAATATTTTGAAATATTATACTTTTTTTTTGTTTTTCTTAAACGACAAAGGCAATATTTACCGAAATGGTCAAAATATCAACCGACATTTTGTATTTTTTAATTCCAATGTGAGTTCATGTGGGTAGGTCTTGACACCGACATATGTTGGGCAACATTACCGAAATGTCGCAACATTTTAAACCATGCATTGAGCCATACACTACTACCAGCATTTCTTCACCTCCTCTTGTGCATCATCCAAAAGTTTTTTATCAAGTGGCAGAAGAAGGTGGCTCCTAATTTTGATTGCCCATAACAATCTGAACACCTGGTCCTAGATAACCTTGATCCTACACTTTGTAAACCTCCTAATGCTCCTATTATTGATCCCAACCTTGATCTCCTATTACCATCACTAACTATGTTTCCTATGATGCTCTCTCACCCTCTTATTGCGCCTATATCCCTGCTTCTCTTCTGTTTCTTTTCCTTACAATGTTATAGAGGCAGTACAATCACCTCATTGGAGAAGCTATGAACCAAGAGATGGATGTTCTCATAAAGAACCGGACTTTGGAGCTTCTCTCTCTTCCCAAGGACAAATCTATATTTGGATGTAAGTGGGTGTATATTGTTAAACACAAGGCTGATGGCTTTGTTGAAAGATATAAGGCACAGTTGGTGGTAAAAGGATATACTCAGGTTTATGCCATTGATTATCAAGAAACATTTGCTCCAGTGGCAAAAATGAATTCTATCTATGTGATTATGTCTCTTGGCAGCACACTTCTCTTGGCCTTTATATCATATGGATGTGAAAAATGCCTTTCTTAATGGAAACCTACATGAGAAAGTTTATATGCATCTGCCGTCAAGAGTGAGCCTTCCTAACAATGAGGGAAAGGTTTGTCATCTAAAGAAGTCCTTGTATGGACTCAAACAGTCTCCTAGAGCTTGGTTTATTCAGAAGAGCAATCTTGACGATCGGGTTCTCTCAATTTCAAGCTAATCATATATTGTTTATAAGAAAGCATGATGATCGGGTGACTATGCTAATAGTATATGTTGATGATATTGTTTTGACTGGTGATGACATCTATAGAATCTCTCAGCTAAAACCCTTCCCTGCCTTTGAATTTGAAATTAAGCACCTTGGTGATCTTAAGTACTTTTAGGAATTGAAGTAGCAAGATCAAAGAAGGATATTTTTGTTTCTCAAAGAAAATATGTTCTTGACTTGTTAAAGGAAGTTGGGAAATTGGGGTGTAAGCCAACTAGAACCCCAATTGGCCCTAACCACAGATTGAATGCCATTGATGGAGATGTTCTTTCAAACAAAGAAGTCTATCAAAGACTGGTTAGTTATCTTCTTTACCCATGTTCAACAGGATTCTTGCTTATTTGAAAGGGTGTCTAGCAATGGAATTTAATACTCCAATCACAAGCATATGAAGATTAAGGCCTACACAAATGCAGATTGGGCAAGATCAATGGACAACAAGAGATCTACTTCTGGGTATTGTCCCCTAGTTGGGAGCAATGTGATATCTTGGAAGAGCAAGAAGCAATCTATTGTTGCTCACTCCAATGTTGAGGCAGAATACATGGCAATGGCAAATGGGGTGTCAAAGTTGCTATGATTGAAGACCTTGTTAACGAAAATGGGAATTCTAGCAAAAACTCCTATGAGATTATATTGTGACAACTAGGCAAATATAAACATTTCTCATAATCCTGTTCAGCATGATCAAACAAAACATATTGAAATGGATAGACATTTCCTCTGAGAGAAAATTGATAGTGGAGAAATTTGCTTGTCCTTTGTAAGATGTGAGGATCAACTTGCTAATTGTCTTACTAACGAGTTTACAAATCGAAGTTTGATAGTAACCTAGGCAAGTTGGGCATGATAGATATCTATGCTTAGCTTGAGGGGGAGTGATGAGAATATACATGTTGTAAGGGCTTTTTGGGGTTTTTCCTTTTGTATTTGGGTGCCCAAGAAAGTACAATTTTATACTTTTCCTATCAAATACAAATGCAATGCTTCTGGTGTGAACAGTAACTAGACACCATTCATAACTATCCTCTTCTTCTCCTCTTTTCCCTTCTTTTAAGCCCCCATGATTTTACAATGGATACAACACTAAACAAAATGGAATGGCAAAACAAGATTCATGTAGCCGCCCCATATAGTTGGGACAAGGCGTTGATGATGATGATTTGATGCCCCGGAGTCGACTTGATGGGAGCCGATACTCAAGACGTTTTATTTCTTTTTGGTCGCTTTTAGGAGTGACACCCTTTTCACCCATGTCCAAAGCTGCTTCAAGGTTAATGAACTGGGGTTGCATTCCCAAGTTGGGATTGGGGATTAGGTTTTGTGTCATAAAAACCGACAAGTATATTCTATCATTCTATAAGAAGAATGGCAGGCAATGGACACTTTAGGAAGTAACTCAACCCTACTAAAGTATATTCTATCTAAGTTTTCTACAATTTTATTCTTTTGGTAATCTTTATAACATATCTGTTTTGCTTTGACATTATTTGTCAGTTTCCTTTAGTTTACCCTAATACCTTTTTTGCTACCTTTTTTATACAGTTAGTCATTTCAAGAAACATATTATTAGTCTCTTTAACTAAATTCAATTTTCATTCTACTATTAGCTTCTCTGTAAATTGTACTAGTTTTTCTTTTAGATTTGCCCACCCTGTTTTTGGACACTAATTTTCTTCTCTTTTCGTTCACCTTCTAATATGTACATCTACCACCATTAATCTATGTTGTCTAGTTAGGTTTTCCTCAATAAAAACATTGTAGTCCTCATACATCTTTCATTATGTTCTCCTAATAAGGAAAAAATAATATATTTGACTTGAATTTGATCCAATTTTAAATGTTACTAAATATTCATCCTTGTTTTTGAAGCATATAAATATATATATATATATATATATATATATATATATATATTCAAAAACCTCCATTTTGCATTTACTAATTCCATAGTATTTCCACTTAATTTCTACATCCTAATCAAATTCATGTTTCTGGATTGGCTTCTTCTCATTTCTCAACACAACCAAAGTATTCTTGTGGCAAATCGCCTTCGCCCCTAAGGAACGCTCTAGCATACCCTTACCATTTCTCACCCACTCAGGTTAAAGTGTAGCATGTCACTTCCAAGAATCACAATAGCATGAGCACAAAATGACAATTAAGGATCCATGTTCACAAGCACATGGATTGAAGTATTGTGAAATAATTTAGGGACCCATAATTTAACAATGGATGCACCAAACAAAATACAATAATGGAATAGGATTCATGTAGCCAACCCCATATAGCTGGGAAGCAATGGAAAAAATGACAAAACTACCTTGAACCCATCAGCAACACTATTTATGGCCAATGTTCCAATCACATCATCAGCCTCAACACCTGGAACCTGGATTTTAGAGCATTAGTAAGCAATCAACACATGATAACAATTTGTATTTATATGTTATGTAGCTTTTCTGTACAAAATTCACCTCAATCACTTTGATCGACATAGCCTTGATAGATGCTTTCAAATACTGAAGTCCCTGAACTACAGTATCAGGGGTTGGATCACGATTGCTTTTGTATGAGGGATATAAGGTGTGACGAAAATTCAAACCTTCACAAAATAGATGCAGCAATAATCAAAATTACTAACTCTGAAAAGCCAAGTAAGTCCACTATGACTTCTGCCAAGAACTACCATCCAAAAAACAGGTTAAACAGAAGCAAATGAATTCAATCACAATATACAGATCTTAACAACAATAACACCAAGGAAAATGAGAAATGACACATTTGCAACACCAATGACACTCAAGTACTGTCAATAAAAGAGAAAGATAAAAAGAAAAAAAAAACCCTATCTTTGAATTGCATCACAAGCATATCAAAGTTTGCATGTTATTAAAATGAGCGTCCCAAGCCAAGTAGCACAACAAACATGGACTAATCAAGCATAAATAAAGAAACCCACCTATGAATCTCTGGAACACTCCCTTGTCTAGAAGAATATCACCTTGTTCAGAACAACATTAATGGTTTTTTTATGGGTAATAGAAATTTTATTAATTCAGAAACTGATTTAGAATTTTAGCTTCATACAACATCCCAAGGAGAGGCTCGAGCTGCAGTCTCTCCCAATAACTGACAATAAATTACATAAGTCACAGCTGAGCCCAAAACAACTTCCCTATTTACCCCTTGATTGGCTAACACATCAGCCATAGTATTTGCTGATCTCCCCACCCACTGCATAGAAACCAACATACTCTTTGTCAGCCAATTAAATTTCTTAATTTCATTCTTGTAGCACCATATAGTATCCTTGGGGTTTTTCAGCCAGCCCACCACCACTTTAGAATCCCCTTCAATGATTAAATGCTCTAGCCCCAATTGGTTTGCAAATTGCACCCCTAGTAAAGAAGCTAATAGATCTTCCTTAACAGAATCCCTAACTCCTAAAGGACCCAAGTAGTGCAGTACCACCTCTCCAAACTCATTCCTCAGAACACCCCCCATTCCAGATAACCCTGGATTGCCCAAGCTACTTCCATCAAAGTTCAGATTCAATGAGCCTTCAGACAGAGGAGACCACCTTGTAACTATCTTATTCTTAATGTAAGAACACCACGCTACTGCTGACCAGTTTCTCCAAAAATCATATATGAGAATTGATGAAAGATTTTCAGAGTCTTCAGTGGGTGGGAGTACCCACTAGTTTAATTCTCCATTTTCTAGTCTCCTATAGCAGATCAAGTGTGTATGTTCTCTAAGAAATAAATATTCCTTTCCTCAACTGCAACTTCTATCCTTGGAAAATCAATTAGGTTTTCCAAGTTTTGAATCTCAAACACAGAAACCAAGAACTTATTCAGTTTATCTAACTCGAGAATTGTTTCCTCTAACTACAACATCACCTATATACATAATCAAAACAGTTATATAGTCTCCAGCTTCTTTGACAAATAAAGTGCAATTAGAGAAAATTAGGTATTAAGCTAGCAGACACGCCTATTGAGTTAAATCATAAAATTAGTGCAGAGGGTGGTGAACCTCTAGAAGATAAGGGTATCCATCAATGGCTTGTAGGGAAGTTACTTTATCTATGTATGACTATACCTAACATTTCTTATGTTGTCAGTGTTGTTAGTCATTATACGTATGCCCCTAGGAGTACACACCTTTGGTTGTTTAAGAGGATTCTTGCTTACTTAAAGAGGTATCCGGGCAAAGGTGTACTTTATCAAAATAATGGGCATATGAAGATTGAAGTTTATATTAATGTAGATTGGTCCTGATGTATTGATGACAGGAGGTCTACTTCAGGGTACTTGGTACTATGCTTTTGTTGGATGGAACCTTGTTTCTTGGAAGAGCAAACAACAAGTATTGTAGCTCATTCCAGTGCTGAAGCGGAGTATAGGCTCATGGCTCATCAGAAGTGTAGTGGTTGAAATCTCTACTTGAGGAACTAGGTACTGATTATGAGATACCCTTGATGTAGTATTGTGATAATCAAGCTGCCATCTATATTGCAAACAATCCAATACAACATGATAGAACAAAACACATAGAGGTAGACCACCACTTTATTAGGGAGAGGGTTGAATCTCAGGAAGTTTGTTTATCATATGTTGCATTTGACATGTAGACTGATGTGTTCACCAAAAAAGTCACAGAGGTCAAGCTGAAACAGATACAGATGTTGGAAATGACAAATATCTATTCCCAACTTGACGGGGAAAGTAGAGAGAAACAGCTTATTAGTTTTTTTTCTATGTATTTATGCTGTTTGCATAGTGTTTTTTTATGCTTTTATTGTTGTTATTAGCTTACTAGGGTGGTAAGGCATTTTGGTCATTGTAACCTTTTAATTAAATCAGCCTATAAATACAATTTATTTGGAGAAGCAGTTACTACTCTTCTGCTCCCCTTCTCCTACTTTCTCTTATCTTTTCTCTACTACCATTCTATCTTCTTTTCTAATCTGAACTGTGACTTTGTGACTAACTCTTCTACAAGTAAAGCACTTATATCCCTTCTGGGAGGAAGGACACCCAAGGAACACACAAGGGAGAGATGAAGCATTAAGCTTACCATGAAAAAGGTTATGGACAAACCAACGACATCTAAAAGTACGAAGAGGGATAGAAAAAAAGGGAGACTGAGGGAATAACCACTAATATGGGGTCCCGTATTGTAGAACTCATGATGGCATTGTATTGTTCAGATAGGCAGCAGTAAACACAATGTCCATCCAAAGCTTCTTTGGAACATTCATGTCAAATAAAAGGCTACGAGCAACTTCATGAAGGTGGTGTGTGAGGACATGAATTTCAATGGATGGAACCACAAGATTCAAAGAATTCCAACAAATCACCCTTCAGATATTCCTTTGCATTTTTTTTTTTTTGATGAATGAAGATAATTTATTAATTCAGAAAAAAGGCAGTACAGGGAACCCAAAAGAAGCACGAGCTGTTACCTCTTCAGAGTAGTATTCCTTTGCATTATTTGACTAGAAGATTTTATCTCTACATTAAATTGTGTAAAAACAACACGGTGAAAATCCTGAATAAATTTAGAAACTACATCCTTAGATCGAAGTGGATAAATCTGTTGTTTATGCTGTGTTTGTGTACAGTTTAGTGTGCCAGTGGATTTTTATGGTCACTCTATTATAAATAATAAGATGGGCAGCCGCCCACTATTCTTTTTGGCTCTCAACAGTTCAATCTTCTCTTCTTCTCAAGCTCTCTAACACTGAAAACATGATATCAACATATAATAAATAATAACATTGTATTATTACATCTTACTAATATGTATGTTATTACATTCTGTTATATACTATATGCATGATTGATACTTTGTTTTGAAGTTTTACCATTGAAGTTTAAAAGACCCAGAGGTTTTGAGAAGAGAAAAAGAGAAAAATAACAGAAATATAACGATGTTTCTTTTTTTTTTGTTTTTTCTATTCTCTCTTATATTAAATCATTGCTCTTTCTCTTTTACTTGCTATCTTAAAATTTTCAAATATAACTATAAACTTCTTTAGTACTAATTTGATATGAAATTGCTTTATTAAATAGTCGTTATATTAATATCATTTTTTTAAAATACTGAAATTTAATATAATTGAAATAATGCCATCTAGATATGTTTATTTTCAATATTTTAAGAGGAAATTTGATGTTACTAATAGAGAAAATTGCTATTGGTCCAATTAATATGCATGCTGAATTGTATATAATATTAGGAATCTTGGAGAAACTTAGTTTTTTGTACTTTATGAAATTCTTGTCACCTAGGTATCGCCTAGGCGTCCCACTGCAACCTAGAATTGTCTAGGCGCCTTAACAACTATGTATTAGGTGTTGGCTCAACCAGTTTAAACTACCCCTACTTCAAGTCTTTATAAGTTAATGGTTGGGTTACCTTCTCCTTCATGCAAGCTTTTGTATTCCTTGTCCATGCAAACCCTTTCTCCATTTGAATTTTCCAACCTATTTCCACCACGTAGCTCATGCTCCCTTCCTCCTGCCACATCATCGTCTTCAACCTTGGCCCCTTCCTTCCACAAGCTTGCTTCAACTGAGGTCACTAGCCAGATGCTAAACACTATTCCTTCTGAAACCAATTTGATTTTCTTGGGTATACTCTCTAGTTACACTCATCTGATTTGCAAAATTGTTGAACAGAGGTAACCAAGGTAGCTAGCTCCACATGCTCTAACACACGTTGAAGCTATCTACTTCATCATTTTCTCTGATCACAAATGAGATGGTAGCCCAAGCACCCTTACACTTAGAGTAATCCTTTCTCCAAAATTGGATTACCTTAACATCCGTGAATTGACACCAACGAGAGAGATCACAAGTTGGACTTCCTCCAAATTTACCATTGTGGTTCCATCTATTTGTGCATTGTCCATTATCTCCAGAATTGCCTTGTTTCCACCAAACAGAGCTACAATTAGAGTGGTGTTTGTCTGCACCTTCACTCTAACAGCATCACCACCTACATCCCTGTTCTTTATATCTTTCTTCACCTATATGACAAATCTTTGTTCCTAACAGTCTTTTCCTTGCTTGATTTTTAACCTTGGCAGAGAAGTATTGCTTGCCAAAGTAATAATGGGTACATTTTTTTTGAAGGACAAAAAGGAAGTACATCTCAGCTTTTTGAAAACCCTGGGTTCCATTTACAGCTCCCCCTGACAAACCCGAAGCTCTAAGCTCTATCCATTCACCTCCCTCTTCACTCCAGATTTCATTCTTCATTTTCACCTCAAAGTTTTCCACTATTGATTCTTGAATTAGGACTACCTCTAGTTTGATATCTCAGAGCAAAATTCTCACTGTCTCCCTCCTTCCTTCCCTCAAGCCCCTCAGATTCCAGCTGCATATCCTCATCTTCTCCCCCTCCCCTAACTTTCCCCCACCCCCAAAAGGTCACTCAATGTCATCCAGACCCTCTTCTTCTCCCCCTTCCTCATCCCACCCCTTGTTTTTTTCTAGAATTTCTTCCCTTTTCTTTTCCTATTCTCTTTTCTTTTTCTCGAACTTCTCAGATGCTATTTTTGCGAAGCCATCTCCACCCCAAAAAACCAAGCCGAGAGATTTTCCAATCTCAACCTCCCTTTTCTTTTCCTATTCTCTTTTCTTTTTCTCAAACTTCTTGAATGCTATTTTTGCGAATCCTTCTCCACCCCAAAAAACCAAGCCAAGAGATTTTCCTCTCTCAACCTCCCTTTCCACCAATTTGTTAATATTCACCTTCCCATTTTGTATTATTTCCATGACTTCTTTGTCCTTATGAGTCTGGTCTGCTCTCTCACTCACTTTATTCCTGTCCCCAGTCTTTGGAGCTTCTTCTTCTTCCACTTGCTTCTCTTCTATTGAACTCTAGGGTATACCAGAGTATCTTCTTTTTCTCTTATATACCCTGTTTCGTGCTCCACCTCCTTCCTTCTCCTCCCTTGACTTTCTTTTTTTTGTTTTTTTCTCCCCTGCCTCTTCTCCTATTCTTTTTCCTTCCTCCCCTTTCCGCCTGTTTGGATCTTCAATCAAAAGAGTGCTCAACGAGCCAGATTGACTTACCTCTTCAATTCTGGGTGCAGCCTCCAAATTACTTGGATCAGATCGCACGCAAGGTCTGTCCTTACTTTTTTTTGTTGCCTCTAATATATTTCCTATGGTGCTTGGATTCGGATAGGCAGGAGAACTCCTCTTGCTGAATAGACCACCATCCCGAAGCCCCTTGCTCTTCATCGCTGCCTTTTGGAGAGCTCTCCTCCTTGTTACTTTCTGTTTCTGAGTGTGGAACGAATACCTCTTCACTCGTCCTATTTAACAGTTCTTCAAATTTTTGGTCTGCGACTCCTTTACTGCTTCTCTGTGGCTCTACTGTTTTCCTTTCAACAGCAGTTTTCTGAGTTTCTCCTTCTACCACCGAGCTTGTCAGTACTTGTTTGTCTTTCTTGCCTCCCAGTAATCTAATCTTTCTTCCATTCTCATATTTGGTTACCACCCAAATCCAGTTTTCTTTTTCTTCTTCTTTGTGATCTCTGCGCATCAGATTCCTGGAACTCGAACGGTCGGAGATAATCCTCTTCGAGGAAGATGTGTTTTTTTCCAGAATTACCCTCTTACTCTCTGACCTTTTGGCTCTCGATGCTTTCTTAAAGTTGACTGCTAACTTTTTGAAATGGTTACCCTTCTTTGAAAATAATTTCATATCACCTACTGGTGACCTATTGTCTCCACCTCTTTTTGTTCCCCCCTCTTTAAAAATACATCCTTCTATCGGCCCAGGCCCATCGATCTCCACCTGTCCCCTTTCCTTACCTGCCATCTCATCCCCACCTTCCACGTGTATTTTCTTCCTTAGTGGTTCCGCCAGCTCATCATCTTCTTCCTCTACTCTTAGTCACTTCTACTTCTTCTCCAACTTCTCCCCTGTTTTTCCACTCATCCTTTCCTCTTCCTCGTTCCTCCACCCTTCTTCTCTCATATGGGGATCCCTTCACCTCTTGTTTCTTTTCTTTCCTGCGGTAAGTGTCATCCACTCTTTCCACTATCAGTTAAATCATACCGTTCTCCTGCAAAAACCAAACATATTCTCTTTGTAGCATCCGTCATATTTTCTACTTCGACCAATATTCTTGCCATATCCATTTTCTCCCAGGTCCTATTTCTATCGTCTAACCTTATGATCCTACCGTAAGATGCCGCGATTTCCTTGAATGTGTTGCTACACCATGCATGTAGTGGAATCCCCACAACACTTGGCCACAACGCACATTTCAGTCTGCCTTCCACCAGTTCTCCGGCCGCCGGTGACCACCAATCCAGCCTCAGATCAAAAGTTCTCTCCTTTGCTTTCTCTTCCTCCAAAACCTGTTCTGCGATTTTTCTGCTGTGAAACATTACTAACAGAAGCTCTGCGTGCAATTTCCTCACTCCCATAACCTCTTCTCTTCCCCACTCTACCATCGCCCACCTCTCAAACTCCTTTATTGGGTACATCATTGTCCCATCTTCTGGTAGTTCCTTACTTTCTTCCTCTCGACCAAGCATTGTCTTTTCATCTTCCATCACCTCATCTTTGTCTTGTTATTGTTCATGTTTCCAAGAAAATTGCTGAGTTGTTTCCAGCACTCTCTTCCAGCCTTCAGCTCTCTTACCTCCTGAGAAGCAGACTGCTGTTGCAGACCTCATCCATAATATATAGTCCTATAAACTTTCCTTAGTTATTTTGTTTCCTCTCTGCATAGTAACTTCTTTCTCCATAGGTTTAAGGAGTTCTTCCATTCCTAAAACCTCTGCATTTGTATCATTCCTTTTCTGCTCTGTTTTTTTTTTTAGGAGCTCTAGTTCTTAACAAGATTATGGTGCACCCTAATTTGCTCTTTCAACCCAGATAACATAAGCATCTCCACAAATTCTACAAATACAAAGCAGACACTTTTCTATTTGCAACACTTGCTTCTTGTACTCAAGGTTCAAAGTATTGACACGTATCGGCCCCTCCGATACTCAAGGTTCAACGTTCCGGGACCCCTCTAATATGCCCCTACAGTGGGTGTATCGGAGGTCTGACCAATTCAGAGGGTAGAGGAGACCTAAACCGGCCCCCCTAAACCGGTTGCGAAAAAAATAAAAAAAGGCTCCAAAATGTGTATCGATTTGCCCGATACGCCCCTATCGGTGTATCGATATTTTGAACCTTGCTTGTACTCTGGGTATCATCCTGCACTTATTTCTTTCATCATTTCTCTAGTTCGCTTGTTTCGCTCGCTCACCGAAGCTCCAAGATCCCCCTATTTGCTAATGTTGTTCACTCATTCATCCTAATAAAAGATCTTCTTAAAAAGCAATTAAAATTATAAAATCATTATTTTTTGTGTGAAAACTAAGAATTTAAGACCCTAACATGGACTTGTTTGGGATTGCCTCGAGAGGTGTGGCATAAAGGCGGCTTGTAGGATTAGGAATGTAATATGTTTTACATCGCATTAGCTACTTGAAGTAATGCAATTGAGGAAAAAAAGAGATTGTGGGTTTTACATGCTTGAAATTGTTTTATATGTTTGATTTTACTTTTAAATTTTCATTTGAATACATTTACATGTTATGTTTAAGTATATAATAGGTTTTTTAAAAAATTTATTTGAAAATTTAAGTTTATACTTTTTATTAATATTATGTTTAATACTTTTTTATTATTTCTCATTTTTTTATTTGTTGGCATTTTTTTTATTTTTTGTATTTTTGCGCCTTGCTTCAAAAAGGCGCTCACCTTGCGCCTTGCACCTCAAGCGCAAATTGGCCCCTGCGCCTTGCACTTTTAAAACACTGCATAGTTTTCTGATACCCATCAAAACAATACAGATGTCATGTATGCAGTTCAGATTATCAATGAAAAACAGTAAATAAAGTAGAAGAAAAGACAGAAAATAGTAGCAAGAAAGAAGAAGAAAGGGAGAAAAGAGGAGAAAATAGTTAAAGGAGAACTTGGTGTGCTTTGCAAAGCCCCCAATGGTTATAGTAAGCAACATATAAAAGGACAGAAATACCCCTATCCACAGGCCACATAACAACTCCCCATTTAAAAGACATATTTAACCCCTTTTAAAAACTACAACTCCCAACCTAGCTAAGTACTTACATTCAACAATAGGTATTAGAATACCCACATGTCAAGAAAATTGTAATTCTATAACCTTACAATGGTTATAACTTATAATCCTTCCAATATAATCTTAAAGAAGAATTCCATTAAAAATCTACTAGAACCATAAGCAAAAAATCAAAAATTTAATTATATAAATTATAAGTTTGAAATATCAGATAGTAGCTATCCAGGAAAAACTTTAAAAGAACGGAATACTGATATTTTACTTCTTAAGGGAAAAAAAGGAACATTCAAAATGAAAGTGAGACGTGTAAAGTTATCTGCTATACAAAATTAAAAAGTAAAAAATGGTGAAATTTATTTGCATCTTTGCTTTAAAAAACGAAAGAAAGAAAGGACAATCACAAATGGACATAACAACAAGCAAATGAGAGTACTGCACAAGAGACTTAGCTGTTCAGTTCACCAGTCAACCAGATTTGGGAAAAAACATACCTTTAGCAATATAACTTTGTTTGGATGAAATAGAAGTACGACCAAATGGAACTCCTGAAAAGAAAATCTGTTCCTCTCAAAATTTTATTTGAAATGACAGCTTCAGAAACCAAACAACCTGATAACTCTATTTCCGATGAACTCTAGGAAGCATGGGCCAGAATTCAGCCCAAAACATTGGCAATCATATAATATCTAATGGGTGACAATCATTACTAGGAAAGGAACCAAAACTAGAAATACAACACAATGTTAAATGGCCTTAACAAACATAAATGCACCCCATCTTCAAATAAGAAAGATTCCAATGTTTTTTCCTGACAAGAGCACTTCAATAACTTGAGGGCCCTATGAGGAAAGATAGGGATGTGATGGAACTGTTCATTAACTTAGTAATGACATAGTGACAAAAATGTATGAAAATATCTAAACTACCCCATGGTAGACCAACAGTAAGCATACCCTAATTTCTGAAGAGGCATTCATCCCATACCAAAGAGTGCAGAAAATAATTTGAACTTCATAAGTGGTTATATGTTTAAAAAAATCGATGCATATTTAGTAATGTTATACAACTTTACCAATACCATGGGTCCCATTTAATTTCAGTTTTGCTGTAGTTAAAAGCATGAGAAACTAGAATTCATTTAGGTATGTCATAGGAAATAATGTTCCAGATTTATTAAGTAGTGCTTTTTACTAGGAAACTAAGTATTAGGAATCTCTACTAGAAACTTAATAAAGGTTCAGTATCTGTTTAGATTCCTTATTAATTGTCTCAGATTATTAAATCAAATAGAAAATCCAAGCATATATTTCATCTAGTGGATAGAAATTTTAAAAAGTTAAATAGATAAAGATACAGATCGTCATATAATGGTTTAATTCAGTTATTTATATGATACCAGCAGTGGTGATGCATTAAATAAGGAGGATAGCCCTTCATGAGCAGCTGCAACAGGGGAACCGTTGTCTGTACAAGGACTCAAAAATGGAGAAGTGGAGGAACGGGAAAGCATAAGATTAGGAGAAGAGGAAATGGGCATAGAGTAAAGGGGAGTGGCTAAGATTGCTTTTTATTCTAGGTATGTTTTACTATAGCGGGTGTTATTTCTTTTGTCTGATCAGCAAAGAAAAATTCATTTATTAATTTATTAAAAACTGGTTACAGTACAAAGACAATCCATCATATATGTGACCCAGGTTACAACAGATTACAGCATTGTCCAAAAAAAGTGGCTCTATCAACCCCCTGATTTTCTGTAGCGGGTATTGAGAAGTTTTATTTGTTTGGATGGTTCTATCTCAGTGTTTCTCTTGGTTCCTGATGTGTTGGTGATGTCTTTTTATTTTTCTTCTATGGAGCCATAAGTTGTGAAGTTTCTTTCCTGTAAAAACTAGAAGAAAAAAGCAAAAGAAAAAAGAAAAAAGAGTTCGGAGAAAACTACCAATTGTGGGGTGTTAGAGTGACCCCCATACTTTTGTATAAGCTGGCCAACTAAAGAAAGGTACAATCACAAATATGCCCCTGTTTAAGTGGCAGGAAAAAAAAAAAAAAAAAAAAAAAAACAAGAACAACTAAAATAAGAAAAGGAAGGCCTAAGCAAAGAGCTGGCCGATCTGTCAACACTCCCCCTCAAGCTGAGAATATTGATCAAGCATGCCTAGCTTACCTATAAAGTAATCCAGCTTCACCCAATTAACTCCTTTAGTGAAGATATCTACTAGCTGCCAATCTAAGCTCACATGACACACATTTCTCCTGAAGCCACCCTCTGTGTGATAAAGTGCCTGCCTACCTCAATATGTTTGGTTCTATCATGTTGAGCTAGATTATGAGCAACGTTTATTACAGCCTAATTAACACAATATAGATGCAAATGCTCATCATAAGTAATACCAATCTCATCAAAGTATGGATATTACCCATAACTTATATGAAACACCATGTGCCAAGGCTCTGTACTCAGCTTTTACAGTTGAGCAACTATGGATTGCATCTTGCTCCTCTTACCTACTACAAGAGTACAATAACCAGATGTTGATCAATGACCATCATGTTCGATTCTTAATCAAGGCATCCATTTCTCAAAGCAATAGGCAAGCCAAGATCTAAAAAGGCAAGAGGATAACTACTTGGAGCTGGAGCATAAAAAGTAACCAGCCGTGGATGAGACTCGATATCTGATGTAGGCACAACACTCAGCCTTCTCTAGGAAACCTGTAACTCTCTCTGGGAGTTATTTAAGGGCTAAGAATTAGAAGAAACAATTATCAAAAAAAAGATCAAGAATAGGGACCAGAAAAGGTATAGAAGAAGGACTAAACCAAATATGCATCTCCCTCTTATTAGAAACATCAAAACATATAGAACAGGCTCAACAAAAGTAACATTAATAGAAACAAACTTGCAACAGAAATAGGATCAAAGAAATAATATCCCTTTTGAGTAACACCGTAACCATTTAGCACTTAGGGTCAAACTTCTAAACTTCGTCAGACAATTGGAAGAACATATATATTCTAGGCTACAGAAATATTTCTTAGATTGGAATTGAGTAACAAACAATTTGTATAAGGACTTGTCAACAAAAGTAGTGTGGCAAAAAGAAGGAACTGCCACCTTCTTGAAGTTACAAAGGCCGTGTATGGATGTTTGTAAAGCATTTTGGCCTAATGTTGTTAACACTGCTCCATTTTTTATTATTTATGTTCCTTCTTGTGTTCTTAATTTATAGAACTTGGGATCTAAACCAATTCATACACTAAGTGAACCAAATCATCATTTGGGTGATCAGGATGGGGAACTTTTGGTTGATATAAAGAGATATCAGCAATTGGTTGGAAGATTTGTCCCCATCTAGACCTGATATTACCATGGTGTAAGTGTTGTTAGCCAAGATATGCATGATCCTAGAAGAAGCTGCTTATAGAATTCTTCAGTATCTAAAGTCCTCACATAGGAGAGGCATCTTGTTTGGTAATCATAGACATTTCCATATTGAAGCATACATTTGTTGAGGATTTACTGTTATTTGTTTTCTTGTTATGTAGTTAGTGTTATTGGGCCCAAGGCCCATTAGTTTAGTGTTTCTTTAAGTTATGTTTAAGTGTGTGGACAGTAGCCACCCTATTGAGGGTATATTTGACATTCTATGCTTTTTATTCTTTAACCATAAAAGTTAATGGGAGAGGCAGCCCAATCATTATGAACTTTCTCTCCCCTCATCTCTCAACTTCTTCTACTTCTTTCAAGAGACCTTCCTTTTCTTTTATTACTTAAACCTTTTTTCTTTTAATTTCTAGTAAATGGTGACAAGGCTGGATCCATCACTAAAAGGAAATCCACATCAGGTACTGTTCTTTGATGGATGCAAACTTAGTTACTTGGCACAGTATGAAAGTCTGTGGTTGCAGTATCTAGTGCAAAGGCAGAATTCAGATCTATGGCACATGGGGTTTTTGAAACATTGGGGCTTAAGAATTATGAGAGCTTGGCTTCACTACTGATGAACCAGTGAGCATATATTATCATAACAAGGCAGACATTAGTATAGCTCACAACCCGGTCCAACACAATCATACCAAGCACATCAATATAGATTTGTCACTTAATTCGAAAGAAGTTTCTAAAATGGCAGATTTGCACATCATATATTACAGTCCAGTTGCAGTTAACCAATGTTCTTACTATAGGAATCAATAATGCCTGCCCACATGAGATTACCAGAAGGTTGGGCATGATTTTTGTCTTTGCACCAACTTGAGGGGGGACTGTTGAGTTAAATTATGTAAGGACAGATTGAGTATTTTGCACAATCTTGACTTGTCAAGATTTTATATACTTGTACAAGAGTATAAGTGTATTTTCCCTCATTATTTGTAGTCATATGAGATAACACATTTCCCTCTCTCCTGTCTTCATCTCTTTCTTCTTCTTGTTTCCTCATTAGATTCTCATTACAACATGTCAAATAAATCAAGTTTTCCTTCAACAGGTCTTGCATTGTAATTTGTAAAAAATAGAGGTTGCAGGTTATTCATGAAGATGGTTATCGACTGCATATTTTTAAGGTTTTTTATAATAGTAACTGTTTACTGAACAGGAAATATCAATACTTAGGGCCTTAATGGTAAAAGGGATGAAGTACTACACCAACAAACCCTTTTTCATATTGTATGTTACATTTTTTAATCCATAACTAAATGCAATTTTATTATAAAAAAATAGGGAACATGAACAGCAGGATATGACACTGATAACCGAATAAACCAAAATTTTAAAAACCGAAATAAAAAAATAAAAACTGAAATATTCGGTTCAGTTTTCGGTTAAAAGCTAGGCTGGAGTGCTAACTTAGCCTAGCAAGAAAACTCCAATCCCACGCGCACTGCATTTTTCTGCTTTGTTTGGAGGGCTATGGGAAWGGAGTTTTCTTTCTGTTTGCAATCCCGTCACAGCGGAAACAGTGTTTATTGAGACCAGCCCATGATTGGGCCATGGATACACTTCGGTTGATCCCCATGGATGGGACCTAYGATCAGTGTAAGCCATTGGCTCGACTTTTGTATATTATAACATATAATATATATTATATATTATGAAACTGAATTTCATTATAATATACCATATAATATATTAACATATAAACATATAACATATTATATATTATGTTATATACTATATATTATATAATACATATTACATATTATATAATGAATTTTGGTTAATTCGGTTTTTCAGTTAACCAAATTTCTAATTCTGAAAGCCAAAACTGAAAACCAAAATTTCCAAAAACCAAATTAACCAAACCGAATTAACTAAAAACCAAAACTAAAATTTTTGGTTCGGTTATTCGATTTTAACCGAATAATGCTCACCCCTACCAATTCTGAGACAAAAGGATTAAGAATCCATTGAGAACCCCAACAAGATCCTACTGCAACCCTCAACCAAAATTAACACGTCCCTGACAAATGGCACCACCTCAAGAACCTCACAAAGATAAACCAGGATTACCAAACATCAGCTATGCAGACGAGTACCACAATCACCAAAGAAAATATTCAAAAGCATCCAGTACATAAGAAATGCAAGTCTCATTGCTGAGACCATATATTTAACCCAAAAATAGTTTAAAAAAAAAAGTGATTTCAATATTTAGATCAATTCAGTCAATAGGCAGAGATCAAAGAAAATAATGAAGTACAAGCAAGTGAAGCAGGCTAAAATAGAGAATTATCAATCACACAACGAATCAGAAAAAGGACATGACCAATTTATATGCATCTCACCGTCATGGTCAAACACCACCTGCAATAAAAGATCATCAATGAGCAATACCAGAGATTTTCCATTTGAGGATAAAAAAAAATCAATAAGCTAACATCAAACAAAAGACATCCAGAAAAGGGAAAGGACAACAAAAACATGTAACAAGTAACGAGCCATCAACTAACACATGGTGACAGTAAATGGACCAATAGCCAACACAGACAATGCATACATGAAAACAATAACACGGAATATCAAAAGTATTGCTTGGATTTAACAGAAACATAACTAAAAACTATGCAAACACATTATCACAACACACAGTAGTAACATCCTAAAGATCCCATTTGATCACTGGAACACGAAATAAATCTAAATCAAAATAATAGGTGTCAAAATAATAGACCTCCACCCAAGTGGAAAGGGGTAAGAGTAAGATTTCACAAAAAAATTGAAAAACTTAAAGTCAAATTTGAAAGAATGGAACAGGGGTCAAATTGGGAGAATAGAATAAATGAAATCTTCCTTGATGACCCAAATAGAGGAATTGGGTGTGAAGGAATCCCAAAGAACCATGAACTCTCAAGAAAGAGAGCGGCAATGGAAACTGAAGAGGGATCTAAAAAAGGTCCTCTTACAAGAGGAAATCCCTTGGAGGCAAAAATCTAAATGTAAATGGATCGAGGAAGGTGATGGAAACACTAAATTCTTCCACGAACTAGCCAATGGAAGGAGAAGGAAAAATCCGGTAACTAAATTGGAAGCGAATGGGCTAGTTTATGATTCCCAAGAGGAGATAGCCAATTGTTTTGTTGATCACTTCAAATCTATTTTGAGGAGACCCCTAGGCACTAGAGTAGAACTAGAAGGTTTGGTATGGCAGAAACTACCTGAAGAGAGCAAAGGCTGGTTTGAAAGGAACTTTGAGGAGGAGATCAATCAAGTTGTTTTCTCAATGGGCAAATCCAAAGCACCATGGCCGGATGGGTTTTCTATGGCTTTCTTTCAAGATTGTTGGAATGTAATCAAAGAAGACTTGTTGGAGGTTTTTAGAGAATTCAAGGATAACTCAATGATTTAGCTGTAGAGTCAATGCTACCTTTCTAGCCTTGATTCCAAAGAAGAAAGAGAAGCCAAGCATCAGTGTTTTAAAAGCAAAAGGTGCAAAAAAGGTGCAAGGGCCATTTTGCGACTTTGGCGCAAGGCGAGGCGCACGCCTTTTTTAGGCAAGGCGCACAATTTAAAAAAAAAAAAAACTAAAAAAATCAAAAAAAACATCACAAAAATCAAAAAAATGCCAAAAAAAATTAAAAAAATCAAAAAATTATAAAACATAATATTAATAAAAATATAAACTTAAATTTTAAAATAAATGTTTTAAAAAAACTATTATCTAAAATTAAAATACATAAACATAATATGTAAAGCATATTCAAATGAGAATTTAAAAATGAAATCAAACATATAAAACATTTTCAAGCATATAAAACCCATAATCTCTTTTTTCTCAATTAAATCAAGTAGCTAATGTGACATATTACATTCCAAATTCTACGGGCCACCTTTGTGCCACGCCCCTTGAGGCAAGCCCAAACAAGCCCATGTTAGGGTCTTAAATTCTGAGTTTTCACACAAAAAATTGATTTTATAGTTTTAATTGCTTTTAAGAAGATATTTTATTAGGATGAATGAATGGACACCATTACCAAATAGGGGGTTCTTTAAGCTCTGGTGGGCGTGTTTGGGCTGGCCTCGAGGGGGGTTCTTCTCAGTGCTCAGCTCTAAGAGGTAACATCTCATGCCTCCTCTTAGCCTGATTGTACACTTCTATGCTTAATAAATTTCCATTCATTTACCAAAAAAAAATAATAATAATAGACCTCCACCCTAAAAGGTGATAAATATACTAAGTTTAAAAACCATTTACAATAACAAATTGGTTCTTAATAGGGACTGAACAGAAAATACACAAAAGGTCCTAAAAGAAAATATGTATAGTTATGCTACTATACATTACATTATACCTTAATATCATACATCATTGTGTTCCCTCACCGCTTCTTTTATGGTACAAAACCACTCATATATAAAGGTAGGATTAGGATTGACATATGATACAAGTTTGTTAGAAAATTTTTTATTTGAGAAAATAATTTTCAAATTTATAATTGAAAACACAAATTAAAGTAACAAGAATAAATTATATAGGGATAAATCATCACCAAAAGTTATTAATTGTATTTTGTTCAAAAGAAAGATTTTGAATCATCACTGCCTTCATATTTAGCAGAAAATGGACTTATACATCAGAATATATGTGCTAACACTTAGTAGAGAGATGTAGCTGAGAGGAAACATAGACATATCCTTGAAGTTGCTAGGAGTATTGTGTTTAATTATGATGTTCCCACCGAATTGTAAGATGATGCTTTAGTGATTGGTGTTTACCTAATAAATTGAGCACATGTATTTTAAAACATCATTTAATATTCTTGGCCCTTATCATTCTAAGATAGTCTGTTCTGTTGTTTGGGTGTTGTTTCTTCTTCTCTCGAGTGATTTTTTTCCTTTTTTTATCAATAACTGTAGCATTTCAATTCATTAAGGGATCAGAAAGAAGTGTACGATTTAAGAATTACAAGAGAACAAAAAGCCAGTCAATGAGAGATAAAACCTCTTCTCTCTCTCCACCCCTTGTTTTGCTAAAACAAGGGGTAACCCAATTGGCACAACGTGTAACCCAATTGAATGAAATCTCCATATTTCTCGTCAACCACCTGGCTTTCTTCTTTTAATTGCTGTATATCAAAAACTTTTAATCCTCTCCTTTTTTTGATAAGTAAAAATTCTTTATATTTCCATTAAATCAGTAAAGATAAGCAACTGTTACAAGCTTCCTAGATGGAGGCACAAGATGCAGCCTCACTCATAAAGAAAAGACAGCACAAGAATTACAAGTGAGCCCAAAAATGCTGATCCCTAGTTACCCCTTGCTTAGCTAATGAATCAGCCATAGCATTAACCTCCCTCCCCACCCATTGTATAAACAAGCTCATCTGCTGTGTTAACCATCTGAATTTCTTCATTTCGTCTGGATAGCACCATATCACTGAATCTGGGTCATTTAGCCAGCCCACCACCACCTTAGAGTCCCCATCAATCACTAGGTTTTCCAATTTCATCTCTTTTGCAATCTAACACCTTGTAGGACCACAAACAGTTCTGCGCTTATAGAGTCTCCATTCCCACTGAACCTGAAAAAAGTGCTACCAAATTCCCTTCCGTATCTCTTATGACTCCTATCCCAGATGGACCTGAATTGGAGGAGTCAAAATTTCATTTCAAAATACCTTGTTTTAGCCATCTGTACCAAGAATTAAAATGTCAATGTGGATGGAAATGTCGCTAACCAAGATATAGGACATATGTCGGAAATGTCGAGGAGAAATATTGTAAAAATTAGAGACATTGTGGAAATATTATGAAATATGTAGAAATATGAATTGATATTTTGTAAAATGATAAAAGAAGCATTAATACATATTTCTAGACTATTATCTTATTCCCAGCCATTATATAAAGCTAAGAAACTAAGATCAATAACAAATTACTAAATGACGATTTACTAATTTATTATGCATTTTGATGTTTTTACAAGATTACCGCCCAAGCAAGATCACAAAAAAATACCTCCAAAAGCACTATACTCATTTAAAAACTTTGGAATTTTATACCCTTCAAATACAAATTTTCGTCAACTCCACAAGCCCACACACACGTCACACCCCATCATTTCGTAGTATTGGGAAATACCCGGAATACCCCTTGTACCCACTTGACTCTCAACCCTTTATAGAGAAACCCAAAAATACCACTCATTTACGGTTAAAGGTAAAACATTTAATTTTCTCTCTCTTCCCATTTTTACCCACTTAACTAACCCAACTACCCAAATCGTTAATCGTTAAATTTCCTCTCATGGCTAATTATTCTTCTCTCATCTATATTTACTTTCGTTACAACCTCCTACCGACCCAAGGTCCTTCAGTTCTTTCGATCACCGGCGTTCTTTCTGTTCTTTAATTAAACCAGTCCAATCTTGCAACAGACAAGGAGCAATTGGAAACAAAGAAGAAAAATTCTCTCCCACAGCAAGGCTGCCACTTTCCTTCCTGTTGGACAAGACATAAAGTTCTACAAAGAGAACCTTGCAGAGAACATTACAAAGAACCCTTGCAAAGGACTTCGAAGAACACAACAGAGGTTATTTAAACCGGAATTTTCCTTATTTAAAGAGAACTTTGTAGAGAAGCATTCATTTGAAGTAGACGATAGAGTTTCTGCAAAGAAGACACAGAGAAGAACCATTCGCTCTTAGTTTCTAAAATCTAGAGTTACTTACTCATTTCCATCCCACATTCGAAGACCTAACTTGTTCATACAATGTAAGATTCTAACTCTCTTTCTTTCTTTCTTCTTCGTCATTCATTCCATTTTCACTCTTTTTTTATCTTTATTCTTCTTTGTAACAACTACTTCCCTTCACCTGCCTCATTGGGACGGCAACGACAAACAGAGCAGCGGCAACAAATTTTTCCCCTGTTTTCTAAGTTATGAATCAAACTAATATCGCGTAATAACACTAACTGACCTGGTGGTCATCATTTTTATTAGGTATTATGGTCTCTAAATTGAAATAGCCACATGTTGTTCTTTCTACATTTATGTCTCACTTTTCTAATGTTCTTCAAATTTTTTTTATCTTGTTTCGTTGTTTCGAATGGAGGAGCCCTTCAAGGTCGAAGTATCCTTACTTGATATCCTCAGGCAAACTTCGGCAACAATTTTTTCCCCTGTTTTCTAAGTTATGAATAAAACTAATATCGCGTAATAACACTAACTGACCTAGTGGTCATCATTTTTGTTAGGTATTATGGTCTCTAAATTGAAATAGACACATGTTCTTTCTACATTTATGCATCACTTTTCTCATGTTCTTCCAATTTTTTTATCTTGTTTCGTTGTTTCGAATGGAGGAACCCTTCGAGGTCGAAGTATCCTTTCTTGATATCCTCAGGCGAACTTCTGTTGCTTGCCACCTCCCACGTCCAAGATTTACTATAAATACCGTGGGCAACAAATTTTATGCAGTAGTCATTGTGACTGCGTGGGGCGATGTGAGGAGCTTCTATGGGGATACAACTGATACGCCCGATACATCGGTTGAAATGGCTGCCTAAGGGGCCATCCAATATCTGCGATCACGCCAGAGGATCAAAATAAAGGCCGCAAACTTCAATGCCTTGAAAGAGTACCAAAGTATTTGCCTTGAACGAGAGGCCGAACTATAGGAAGTGAGGACAGATATCTAGCATTGAGACGCGAGTTTTTGCAATTGTGCGACGAGGTCAAATGCTTGCGGAATATTGCTACACGAAATGATCGAAGTGGCCACCATTAATAAGATCGAATTATGTCTAAATGATCGGATGTTTAGACCAGATCAAACATTTTGTGTAATTTGTTTATATAAACGGATCACACGTTTCCTTTTTCTTTATTGATAACTATATTTTTATTTGATTAGTCTTTTATGTGTTATGTTAATAGTTTATCCACCTCCACCGCAAAAGATTTTTCTTCCTAAATGCTTCATATATTCATATGCAAGAATGAACAACAACGAAATCAAATCTAGATTGTATATTGTCCAATCATAACATAACACCTGAACATCGGGCCCATTTGCCTTCGGACGAGGGCGGATGCGACCGATAGGTGTGAACGTGTGATCTGCATGAGATCAGTACTGTTATGCATTTCAACCTAGTGAAGTCCACATTTGGTGGATTATTTTATGCACATACTGAGATGGAATGACTCAAAGGTCATTATAGTGCATGTGCCGGAAGCCTCAGGGACCGGACCATTTGAACTCTAGGCCCATTTGCCTTTGGATGCAGGCGAACGCGACCGATAGGTGTGAACGTGTGGTTTGCATGAGATCGGTACTGTTGTGTTTCAGCCTCTTGAAGTCCACATTTGGTGGATTACTTTATGCACATACTGAGATGGAATGACGCAATGGTTATTATAGTGCATGTGTTGGAGGCCTCAAGGACCGGACCATTTGAAGTTAGGGTCCATTTGCCTTTGGACGCAGGCGGATGCCGGCGATAGGTGTGAACGTGTCGTTTGCATGAGATCAATATATTGATCACATTTGGTGAACACATCTAATTCACTACTAAGAGAGTTTGAGAACCAAAAAAGTAATTATCAAGTAACTTTAATTACATGATATGAACGTTATCACCAAAATACAATTTAAAAATGTTGACTACATGACACACTCGAGTCACCCTTATTCTCTAGACGCTCAATATCCCGTCGAATGTGTCCATTTTCGCATGTCAACTGCCAGATCTCTTTCTTGACGTCATGTAGCTCGGCCTCTCGCTCACTTATTAATTGCTTGTAACGGTTCATGAGATCAACATTTGTCTCTTATCTCAATTCGGTGCCATGTTTTCAGGTATCCAATGGCTACTTTGGCAGCCAATTGAATAAACGGTTCCATCGTGTCGCATATGTCACCTTCAATCAACATTTCTTCATCCCATGCGTACAAGGTGATCATTGCTTGTGATTTGTCGCCCACAGCCCTCATAGCACAATCGGGCCGTGGCAGGTTGCATGCGTCTATAACGCGATGGAGGATCTCTATGAGTGAAATCTCCACCTCAATGGGCCGCTTCATCTGACACACATGGACAAAGATTAATGCTACATTAACGTATCAGTAAGATATTGGTTAAAATTCGGTTTGGGTTGTCTAATGATCTGCCCTACCCCTAAATACTCGAATTGGGGTTGGACCATAGATCAAATCATGTCATCTAAACTCACAAAATTAAATATTTAACCTTGAAATTCCAAATATAAAGTTAAAACTTGAGCACTTAATAAAAGGATTAAAAAATATAAGAAGCAAATACTAAATATAGTTGCATAAACATAATCGGTCGGTTTAAACAAAATATAGTTGTATAAATATAGTTGCAAGTCTAAACAAAACATTGCAAACATGATCAGTCTCCTATATCCCATTTGCATCTATTACCCCCACGAGGTCCATTCCCAAACGTTGTTTCCGCTCGACTCACTTGATACAGTATCATTCACTAGCCGTTCACGCTTTTCATACAACTCTTCGTTCTCGATCTGCAATGCCCGACTACCAGGTATTGGGCCTTGGCTGCCTGAAGTTCCTTCTTTAAATACCGGGATTGGTGATACAATCTTTTACAGTCATCATAGTTTGCATCCATGATGTGGATGCGGCGGGTTGTTTTTAAGTGTTGTATGGCCCGCATCGCTGCCGATTGCAGTGATGGCTTGGGCGTTGAAGCAATATCCCCGTAAAATGTCATCTCCTCTCCCCACACGTTCACTTTGACTGCCGCTTGAACGTGGTCTTCAAGCATGTTAATAGCGAACTTTGGTCGTAGGAGTTCATGCAGTGGCCATTCGCTTTAGGATATCGTAATGAGATACCTCAACTACAATGGTATTGTTATCCATGGAACTAGCAGAAAGAATCTAAGCACGGGTGTATAGATTGTTAGATACATGTACAGTGCATTTGAACATGTCATCATAAGCATTTACATATCTACACAACCTATAAAGTAGCCACATCAACGCCACACGTGTTTCATTTGGATGTCCAGTTTGGTCAGTGCAAGGCCCGTTCAAACACCTTCCGAATAGCATATACATCCTTTCATGGGGAATAAATGTGCATACCTGTGCATTATTCCATGGAGAGATATTTTCATTTCAAGTGTATAATGGATGTTGAACGGGCTTTGCACTGTCTGAACCCGGTTTCCCGAGCTTGTTGAATGTGGGTAGTGGGAACGGGCATAACCATTGTGTAGGACCAATAATAGCTTTACTCGTCAACCTGTATGAGTATTGAGAGGAATAAAGATAGAGTGTCGAAATAGAGATGCATATCGGGGATTGCGAGAGAACGCATACAAATATTGAGAGGGTGAGTCCCATATGTATGGTTACATGAGAAGAACACAAGAAAGATGTTGAGATTGCATATTCTTACTTCTCGAGATGAAAGCTTCGTAGTTGTTGCAAACCAATCCAGATGCAGATGGGGTGAGCGTCAGAAACCCTTGCACTCGAAATGAAAGCTTCGTAGTTGTTGCAAACCAATCCAGATGCAGATGGGGTGAGCGTCAGAAACCCTTGCAGCAAATTCGCGACGAATGGAATAGATCATAGATCGAGTCTCTTGCGTGGCTTGCCCTCATTTATGGTTTCCCTTTATATGCAATTTCTCCAGTACAAGCTGTTGCAGCTACATTCATGGAGCTGTATCTATGTTACCTTATTGCGTCAAGTTCATTGACGAATTGAGATGTAAGTTTTTTGAATGAGAACACATTGAGATGTAAGTGTGAAGCCAAACTCTAGCGCAGAGAGTAGTCACATTCAGATGTCAACCAAAAGGTAAGCTATATCCAAATGAGTCATCTCAGTGAGATTGGTCAATGTGAAGTGAAGCTCGATTACAATGATTGGTCACAATGTGTTGTCAATGTAGAAGGGAAGCTCGGTCCTATTGATTCGTCGCAGTGAGATGTCAGTGTGAGATTGCAAGATCGGTCGCAGTGATCAGTCAATGTGAATAGAAGCTGGTTGATACGTCAATAGAACCGAGCATGACGCAATAAGCTGGTTGACGAATCAACCAGCTTCTATTCACATTGACTGATCACTGCGACCGATCTTGCAATCTCACCCTGACATCTCACTGCGACGAATCAATAGAACCGAGCTTCCCTTCTACATTGACAACACACTGTGACCAATCATTGTAATCGAGCTTCACTTCACAATGACCAATCTCACTGAGACGACTCATTTGGATATAACTTACCTTTTGGTTGACATCTGAATGTGACCACTCACTGCGCTAGAGTTTGGCTTCACACTTATATCTCAATGTGTTTTCATTCAAAACACTTACATCTCAATTCGTCAATCAACTTGATGCAATAAGGTCACATAGATACAGCTCCATGAATGTAGCTGCAACAACTTTTACTAGAGAAATTGCATATAAAGGGAAACCATAAATGAGGGCAAGCCACACAAGAGACTCGATCTATGATCTATTCCATTCGTCGCGAATTTGCTGCAAGAGTTTCTGACGCTCACCCCATCTGCATATGGATTGGTTTGCAACAGCTACGAAGCTTTCATCTCGAGAAGTAAGAATATGCAATCTCAACATCTTTCTTGTATTCCTCTCATTTAACCATAGATATGGGACTCACCCTCTCAATATTTGTACGCGTTCTCTCGCAATCCCCGATATGCATTTCTGTTTCGAAACTGTCTTTATTCCTCTCAATACTCATGCAGGTTGACGAGTAAAGCTATTATTGGTCCTACACAATGGTTATGCCCGTTCCCACTACCCACATTCAACAAGCTCGGGAAACCGGGTTCAGACAATGCAAAGCCCGTTCGACACCCATTATACACTTGAAATGAAAATATCTCTCCATGGAATAATGCACAGATATGCGGATTTATTCCCCAATGAAAGGATGTATATGCTATTCGGAGGGTGTTTGAACGGGCCTTGCACTAACCAAACTGGACATCCAAATGAAACACGTGTGGCGTTGATGTGGCTTACTTTATAGGTTGTGTAGATATGTAAATGCTTATGATGACATGTCCAAACGCATTGTACATCTATCTAACAATCTATACACCCGTGCTTAGATTCTTTCTTCTAGTTCCATGGATAACAATACCATTGTGGTTGAGGTATCTCATTACGATATCCTAAAGCGAATGGCCACTGCATGAACTCCCACGACCAAAGTTCGCTGTTAACATGCTTGAAGACCACATTCAAGCGGCAGTCAAAGTGAACGTGTGGGGAGAGGAGATGACATTTTACGGGGATATTGCTTCAATGCCCAAGCCATCACTGCAATCGGCAGTGATGCGGGCCATACAACACTTAAAAACAACCCACCGCATCCACATCATGGATGCAAACTATGATGAGTGTAAAAGATTGTATAACTGATCCCGGTATTTAAAGAAGGAACTTCAGGCAGCCAAGGCCCAATACTGGGCAATCGGGCATTGCAGATCGAGAATGAAGAGTTGTATGAAAAGCATGAACGGCTAGAGAATGATGTTGTATCAAGTGAGGCCTCTGGCAAACCAAACATTCACACCTATCGGCCGCGTCCGAAGGC
This sequence comes from Nelumbo nucifera, assembly GCF_000365185.1. The sequence continues at coordinate 3,981,863 of NW_010729094.1, read as the reverse complement.
AAATGGGCCCGGAGTTCAGATGGTCTGGTTCCTGAGGCCTCCAACACATAAACTATAATGACCATTGGGTCATTCCATCTTGGTATGTGCATAAAATAATCTACCAAATGTGGACTTCACTAGGCTAAAACACACAACAGTACTGATCTCATGCAAACCACATGTTCACACCTATCGGCCGCGTCCACCCGCGTTCGTAGGAAAATGGGCCCAGAGTTCAAATAGTCCTATCCCTAAGGCCTCCGGCACATGCACTATAACGACCATTGAGTCATTCCATCTCATTATGTGCATAAAGTAATCCACCAAATGTGGACTTCAAGAAGCTGAAACACAACAGTACTTATCTCATGCAAACGACACGTTCACACCTATCGGCCGCGTCTACCTGCGTCCAAAGGCAAATGGGCCTGGAGTCCAGATGGTCTAGTCCCTGAGGCCACCTGCACATGCACTATAATGACCATTGAGTCATTCCATCTCAGTATGTGCATAAAATAATCCACCAAATGTGGATTTCACTATGTTGAAACACACAACAGTACCTATCTCATGCAAACCACATGTTCGCACCTATCGGCCGCGTCCGCTTGCATCCGAAGGCAAATGGGCCGAAGTTCAGATGTTATGTTATGATTGGACAATATACAATCTAGATTTGATTTCGTTGTTGTTCATTCTTGCATATAGATATATGTATATATGAAGCATTTAGGAAGAGAAATCATTTGCGATGGAGGTGGATAAACGTATTAACGTAACACATAAAAGACTAATCAAATAAAAATATAGTTATCAATAAAGAAAAACGAAACGTGTGATCCATTTATATAAACAAATTACACACAAAATGTTACAAAATGTTTGATTCGGTCTAAACATCCGGTCATTTAGACATAATTCGATCTTATTAATGGTGGCCACTTCGATCATTTCGTGTAGCGATATTCCGCAAGCATTCAACCTCGTCGCACAATTGCAAAAACTCGTCGTGCAACTGAGCCAAAAATAAAGCTTCCCTACCCACCCCAATCTTTTCCAACTCATCAGCAAATCGGTTAGCAGATCTCTTCACCCAACTGAACTTCACTTCCAAGTCCTTGACCAGCCACTTAAACTTTTTCTTTTCATTTCTATACCTCCATAGACCAGCCTTATCTTCTTTCAGCCACCCTACTACCACCTCTGAATCCCCTTGAATTACAAGTTTTCTGATATTCCTCTCCTTCACTTTTTGGGCACCTTCCACAGCTGTGCAGATCTCAGCTCTGATAGAGTCCCCCGTCCCTATTGGGCCTGAGAATAGAGCTAAGACTGTCCCATTCTCATCCCTGAGCACACCCCCAATACCTGAAGGTCCCGGATTCCCTCTGCTATTCCCATCAAAGTTCAGTTTTATGAAGCTGGATGGTGGGGGACTCCATGAAATTCTCATGTCTGTTTTGATCTGGTTACACTTAGAAATCTCACCCCACTTTCTAAGCAAGTCATCCATAGTGAAATCTCTAAACAACTCTGAGGATTTCAGCCACTATACTACCTTGAAATGTATCAGGTCTATCAATTCTTCAGCCCTCCTCTCTTTTCCAGAAAAAATCCTTGAATACGTTTCCTCCCATAAAGACCAGCAAACTGCAGCCCTTTGGCATCTCCACATATTCCTGCCTTTTTTCCAATGCCACCTGAAGAAGGAAGAAGAAAATAACATCTGCAAGCTCCTAGGAGGGAGCCAACTACACCCAAAAAGGGAAAGTGCCTATTCCCAAATCATTATTGCATACCGGCAAGAGACCAACATATGGAAACCAATTTCCCCATCAGCTCTACAAAGAACACACCAGTGTGGGGTAAACATGTCTTGGGTCTCTTTTTTTGAATCAGATCATTAGTGTTGACTCTTTCTAGAAATGTTTCCCAACAAAAACTCCCAATCCTAGGAGGATTTGGCTTACCCCAGATTTCTTTGATAGGGAAAGAGGGGTCCAACAAACTGATCGGCTCAGTTGAGGTTTTGAAGAAAGAAGAAGAAGAGAACAGGCCTGAGGGGTTAGGTGTCCAAATTCTAGTGTCCTCCTTTGTGGGATCCAAGAAAATACATTCGAGAAGACCAAGGAGAGACGGAATGTTGTTCAAGTCAATATCTCTAACAGCCTTCTTAACCCCAGAAACCAAACACAAAGTTGGAAGAAGAAAGGACAAGGAAAGAAGAGGTAGGCTCATTTTTCAGATCAGATAGGGCATATAAAGATGGAAATTGGTCCTTCAAAGGGGCATTACCTAACCAAATTTGTTCCCAAAACATTATGAAATTTCCAGAATTTACATCATACCCAATGAATGGGTAGAAAGTTGATAGCAGATTAAGAATGGGTTTCTAGGGTGGAGCATTTGTAGTCCTTGCCAGAATTCCAGGATCCCATCCATTATCCTCTAGTCCGTGAATGCTAGCCACAATTTTAGCCCATAACTTCTCCATCTCTAATGAAAAGCTCCACAACCACTTCCCCAACAGAGCCTCATTCCTTTTCCTAATGTTCCCTAGCCCTAACCTTCCTTACTCCTTACTTCTGCACACCATCTCCCAAGCCACCCTATGGTCCCTCTTCTCATCTCCTGGCTCCCACAAAAAATCTCTCATTAATTTCTCTAACCTATTAGCCACCTTTGCTGGAATCTTGAAGACCGACAACAAGTAAATGGGCAAATTGGCTAAGGTGGCTCTAATGAGTGTAATCCTTCCACCAAGAGAAAGGTAGTTCCTTTTCCAAGAGGTGAGTCTCTTCTCAAATCTTTCCACTACGGGTTCCAAAAGCCTTCTCTTCTAGGATTCTCCCCTAAAGGTAACCCTAGGTAGCTCAAAGGCCAACTTGACACTACACACCCCAAAATCTCTGCACATTCCCTAACCTCCCCTTCTTCCAAATTCACTCCCACTACGCAACTTTTCTCAAAGTTCACTTTCAAATTTGACATCTGTTCAAACACTTGTACCACTAGTTTCAAGTTTCTAATCCAACACAATTTTCCACCCTCACAAAATAGTATGTATCATCTGCAAACTATAAATGGGTAAGGGGTATCTCCTCCTTTCCTACTCTCCATCATCTTATAAGATTCCTTGTATCTGCTCTATGAATCAATCTCCCCAAAACATCTACAATCAATGTAAATAGGAACGAAGAGAGTGGATCTCCTTGTCCTATTCCCCTTCGAGCTAGGAAAAAGTCCACCACCGACCAATTTACCAACACATAGTAATGACAATTCCGGATACACCCCATAATCCATTTGTACCATCTGTACCCAAAGCCGAAGTTTACCAAAACCTATTTCAAGAAAGACCAGTCCACTAAATCATATGCCTTTTTCTAGATCCAGCTTGCACACCACCCCTTTCTTTTTGGCCCTTTTAAAATTCTCCAAACTCTCCAAACACAAAAGCTCCTTGGTTTAGTAAAATGATAGCTGGTAAAACTTGTTTTAGCTTGAAAGACAACACCTTTGTAATTATCTTATAAAGGCTATTTACCAAGCTGATTGGCCTAAAATCCTATGGTTGAGAGGCATTTTTCTTCTTTGGGATTAATGCAATGAATATAGAGTTCAAGCCATGATTAATTACAACCTTCTGTAGAGAACTCATCAAAGACTAACATTATGTCCCTTTCCAAAACATCCCAACAATCTTGATAAAACACCATTGTGAAACCATAAGGGCCTGGAGCTTTTGTTTTGTCAATAGAAAATACTGCCTCCCTGATTTCCTTCACTTCAAATCTTCTTTCCACCATTGCCTGTTTTCTGCCCCTATATCTAGCCAATCCATCCCTTCTACCCACACCCTCCCATTTAGAGGCCTTCTAAAGTTGGACTTAAAATATTCTATAAGTGCCCATACTATCTCATCTTGGGTAGTCAAGGCCGACCCATCAACTTCCAATCTAGATGGAATTTTTCCTCCTCCTGCCATTTGCAACAGAATGAAAATAACTAGAGTTTTTGTCACCCTCCTTTATCCACACGCATCGGGATTTCTGCCTCCAGCTTACTTCCTCCTTATACAACCACTCTTCCAGCTGCCTCCTCAAGCTCCCGCTTTGTTCTTTATCTCCCTCTTTAATAACTCCCCTTTCTTCTTTTAGGTCCAACACCTCAATTTGGTCCATCAGCGACCTTTTCCTTTCCTTTACACTTCCATACTCCAACTGGTTCCACTCCCTAATCTTAACTTTCAGGTATTGAAGTTTCTTATGAAATCTCATACCTTCCCAATCCACTAAAGGGTGGAACTAATCCCACCAGTCTCTGACTCTCTATGTAAATCCTAGGTGAAGTAGCCGCATATTTTCAAACCTAAAGGGGGTAGGTCCACCACTCCTTTCTCCTTGCAAATCACAATGGGCCAATGATCTGATGTCAATCTCGGGAGAGCTCTAGATGTTAGGTTTCCCCAATGTTCTTCCCAATCTGTTGAGAATAAAAACCTATCCAATTTAGAGAAAATTGGGTTTGATTGGAGATTGGACCAGGTGAAGGTCTTCTAGGCCAATGGGATCTCCTTAAGCTCAAAAGTATCCACAAAAAGATTAAACTTCCTCATGCTTGTTGTTACTCTCCGATTAGGGTTGTTAGTTTCCTATGTAAACCTAACCACATTGAAATCCCCACCCACACACCAAGGCCCCTCCCAAAGACCCCATACATCACCCAACTCCTCCCACAATTGCCTTCTCTCCCTATAATTGTTTGGTCCCATAAACATTTGTAGGACCCAATCAAAACGACCCCCGGGTTGCTTAAATTTCACTGAAATTGAATATTTACCAATCAACTCCTCCACTCCTTCAAACACTTCCTTTTCCACAATGTTACAATCCCTCCTGAAGCTCCCCCCCCCCTCCATGATGGGGCAGCCGCCCAATCAACCCCCCTGGCTCTCCATACACTCTTTGCCCATCTAGCATCAAAATCCATTCTTTTGGATTCCTGAATTAGTACCATATCCGGATCGCACCTCTTGATCACATCTTTAATCGATGCTCTTTTCCTTGCACTCCCCAAGCCCCTCATATTCCAACTTAATATCTTCATGTACACCTTTATTCTTCCACCCTCCTACACCAAGCCTCTACTTCCCTTCCTCATATCTCCTCTTACCCCCAATTGTTTGTCTCCCTCCACATCTCCTCTAACCTCTACACTTCGCTTAGTTTTCTCTTCTTGACTTTGCTCTCCTCCTTTTTCCTTTGTAACCCAGATTTTAGTTCATTCAAGTTCTTCACCTTGCATCTCTGCATTATTCTTCCCCTTCTCTTTGGTCACGCAAAAGTAGATGGATCAAACACCATATTAATCTCCATTGGCATGTTCCACCTGCACCCAAACAAAGAGAAAAAACACTCCCAAATGTCTATAACAAAAGAACAAGAAATTAGTAAGTGGTAGCATGATTCACTGTCCAATTTACATAGAGTGCACCAGTTCGGGGAAATACACAAAAAGGCCTCTTCTTTTGTAGGTAATCCAGAGTGTAACTTTCCCATAAGCCACTTCCCAACAAAAAGCCTTAATTTTTGAAGGAATCAGTTGGCACCAAACTTCCTTAGTAGGAAAGGAAAGAGAGATAGGGGACTGGAAAAGATCATTAAAAAAAGAGGTACAGGAAAAGTGACCTTTAGAACTTGGACACCAAACCCTTCTATCCGGTTTAGGAGGCTCTAAGTAGATTCTTTCAATAAGCAACAACAGCTCTGACAAACAGGTGGCTTCTTCATCCCTCGATCCCCTTCGAAACCCAAAATCCCAATTATGACCCAAAGGCAAGATAGGAGGTGCTAAAAAATTTGAGATACTCCCATTTTTATACAAGGAGATGGAATACAAAGAAGGAAACAAGTCCTTTAGAAGCTGGTTCCCCAACCAAATGCCTTCCCATAAGCGAATTAAGCTATCTGAACAGACATCATACCAAATAAACCTGAGGAAATGAGAAAGGATGCTTTTCAAATCCATTCTAAGAAGGCCTATAAGTGGTGGGGTGTGGGTAGAAGGGTTGGACTGGCCAGATGTAGGGATGAACAATAGGAGAAGGCTGGAAAGAAGGTTTGAGTTGGAAGAAATCAAGGAGGCTATGTTTTCTATGGATAGAACAGAAGCCCTAGGGCCGGATGGATTCACAATGGCTTTTTATCAAGATTGTTGGGATATTTTGAAAGATGACCTTCTGCTGGTGTTCGAGGAGTTTCATAGGAGAGGCATTGTTAACCTAGGAGTGAACTCCACCTTCATAGTTTTGATTAACCTAGGAGTGAAAGAGGATCCCCTTGCCTTAGTCCTCTATAAACTAGGAAGGAGTCTTTCACCACTCCATTAACAAGGATAGAGAAATGACAAGACTGAATACAACCAAACACCCAATTACATGATCTCTCCCCAAACCCACGTTGTTGCATCACCTCTAGTAAGAATTTCGGGTCCACCAAATCATATGCCTTTTCTAGGTCCAATTTGCAAATAAAACCTTCCTTCCCAGATTTCTTCATTTCCTCTACACATTCATTGGCTATTAGGATTTGGTCGATTATTTGTCTCCCTTGAACAAAAGCTCCTTGAAACTGACTTATGAGAGAGGGCAGTACCACTTTAATCCTTGAAGACAAGACTTTAGCAATTATTTTGTAGATACTAGTCACCAAACTAATGGGTTGGAAATCCTTGGGTTGGCTAGCATCAGGATTTTTTGGAATTACAGCCAAAAAAGTTAGATTAACTCCAAGGCTAACAATCTTAATTGTCAAGGCGATGCCCTAGGCGACAAGGCGCCCTTTGAGGCTCGCCTCGCCTAATCGCCAAACAGTTTTGTACCATGTATTATAAAAAAGGCACTATTAAACTAAAATATTCATTTTGTGTGTTTATATACTAATTTCTTTTTATTATTTTCTTATTTGTTAGGATTTAATCAAATACAAACATTGCTAAATGCTGTATTGAACCCTCAAAGACTTTAAAACCTGAACCAATAAGGAAGAACTTAAAATTTTGTCTAATCAACACATTTTCTACTACTACTTTTTTTCTTCTTTTCCTCTAACAAAAATAAGGGTTCAGCCCTTATATTGTTTGAATGTTCTTTTCCTTCTTTTTCTTCTTCTCATTAATATGTTGATTTTCTATACTTTAACATGAACTCTATACTTTTCTTATGAAAATTATGAATTATTATTAAGGAAATATGGTTATGGTACCTAGGGAACTACCCTAAGATCTATGTTTTCTACATAAAAAAACCATCGCCTAGGCGACTAGGCAACTAGGCAACCCTATCTGCCTAGCCTCGCCTTGGTGCCTTGAAAACTATGCTAACAATATGTGTATTCAAGAATTCTTTGAAGACTTCAAACAATTCATCTTTCACCACTTCCCAACAATCTTAATAGAAAACCATTGTAAAACCATCCGGACCTAGTGCTTTAGATCTATCCATAGAAAAGACTGCCCATTTTATTTCTTCTTCCTCAAAATCCCTTTCTAGCCACCTTGTTGCCTCCACTTCTAATAAAGGCTACTCTATCCCTTCTATGTTCAATCTTTCTCCAATAGCCTTCTATAAAACGATTTGAAATGGTCCACAAACACCCTAGCTATCCCATCCTAATTAGAGGTCACTTCCCCATTTACTTCTAGCCTAGCCGCAAAATTCTTGTGCCTTCTACCATTGGCAATCGCATGAAAAAGTTTTGTATTTCCATCCCCTTCCTTGATCCATTTATGTATTGACTTTTGTCTCCAACAGATTTCCTCCCTATTAATGACTTCTTCCAATTCCTTTTTCAACTTCCCTCTCAGCTCCCTATCTTCCACAGTAAGGTTTCTCTCCCTTGCCATTTCATCCAATTCTTCAATCTTAGAAATTAGAGTCAATTTCCTTTCTTCTATTCTTCCAAAATGTTCCCTATTCTACTTTATTTTGGATCTCAATCTTCGCAATTTTTTGTGGAATTTTATTCCCTCCCATCTTACACCCCTTAGATCCTTCTTCCACCATTCCTCCACTTTGTTAACAAATTTTGGGTGTGTCAACCACATAATTTCAAATCTAAAGGGTGAAGGACCATGCAAGAAAGATTCTAAACCTAACCTAATGGGGTGGTGATCTAAGGTGACTCTAGGCAAAGCTCAAAATATCAAACCTTCCCAATGATCTTCCCATCCTCTGTTGAATACAAACCTATCCAGTTTTGAACACAACGGATTTTCTTGAAAGTTGGACCAAGTGAACCTAGCTTACAAGAGAGGAATTTCCTTCAATTCACACGTCTATGAATTCATTAAATCTTCTCATACTAGTGGTCATTGATTGCCGGGAATTAGGTGTTTCATTGGAAAATCTTATCACATTGAAATCCCCTCCCAAACACCATGCACCCACCCTCAAACCCCAAATTGCATACAGTTCTTCCAACACATTCCCCTCTCTATAATTGTTTGGTCCATATATGTTAAAACCCAACTAAATCCATCCCCCACATTCTTAAACTTTACTGATACTGAAATTCTGCCAATTGGCTCCTTCATTCATTCCAACACTTCATCCTTCCACAGAATCACTACCCCTTGAAGCCCCCCAAGATGGAGCCCCAATCCATCTTATACCCCATGATCTCCGCAACCTCCTAATCCATCTTCTATCAAATTCTGTTTGTTTAGTCTCTCGCAACATCATGACATCAGGATTCTCTCTTTTTAATAAATCCTTTATTACCCTCCTTTTCCGTGTACTCCCCAATCCTCTTACATTCCAATTGATTATTCTCATACTTTCACCTTTGAGTTAAACCTTCTTTCTCCTCTCACTACCCTATTTGGGTTGTGTCCTTCCTCTCCTCCCACTAAACTCAATATCACCCTCCACAAGTCCACATCAAAGATTAACCCCTCAACTTTTGATTTTTTTTCTTCTTCATTTTTTTCTTTTTTTTTTCTTCACCCTTCCTACAATACATTTTCATCTTCCTACTGCCTTCCACCTTGTAAGCCTTCTGACTTTGTGTGTCCTCTCCTACAGCTGAGTAAGCCGTATCTTTCTCCTTTTCCTTTTTTATCCCCCCTTCCCTCTTTCTTCCTTATCGGCTTCTTGATTATTCTCCTCAGCTATTTCTTCATTCTTTTGAGGTCCTTCTCTGCTTCTCCCTTCCCTACTTCTTCTCCCAAGACTCCCCCTTCTTCTGCTACCCTTTCAGTTAGGCCTGCTGTTATGCCCCCTTCCTTTCCCCTCAACTCTTCAGGCTGGGAAGTTGGTGTATCTGTTTCAGGCAGAGCACACACATACCTGGGTCCAGTGCAGGTGTAGCAAGTTTCAAGAAATCAGAAAATCCCTGGTTGGGGGTCAAGGCATCAGACCTATCCCCTAAAATGGGTAGTTGTAAACTGGGAACAGGATCGGTTTCAACTCTGTTCCCTCAATGCAAACCTTCCTGATATCCTCTTGTCTCACTTCCTGTGCTCCCTGTCCTTGCTGAGAGCTTGGGGGTAGATTCCTTGTAATAGGAGCAGAGGCAATCTGTTCAACTTCGACTAAGCACACTGTCAGGCTCCTTTTCAGGAGCCTGGCTGTCTTCTTTTTCTTCCAGGGACAACTCTTCTGTGTTGAAGCTCTCTGCTTCATTCAAATCAATCCTTACAATTTGATTGATGCTACCCATGCTTGAGTATTCAGAGGACTCTGAGTCATAGTCTGAATCACAATCACTGCTTCCACCATCAAACTCTCAGTCTTCATCTTGACATCACTCCTTTCCTTTGCTACTGCATCTGTCTCTGTCAAATCTAAGGTTACGCTTTTCAGGAGATACAACCCTCTTCCCTTTGCTAGGTACCCATTGCATCGAGCTTTGCCGCCCCATCGTTGCACTACGGCTGCCTTGGATCCCTGACTTGATCAAGACGATGTCAGACATATTTTATTGTCTATCGTTGGGCCTCCTTTTGAAATCATGTGCTCTTTAAGATGACCATGTGCTGGGTCTTTTTGAGGCCCACGAATTGGGCCCAGCTTCAGAACCAACTATATTTCACCGTGGACCTCAAAGGGACAGGACCAGACCCAGTTTTAATCATCGCATGGTCACTTAAAGTGACACTTGCCATGTTCAACCAGTAAGTTCAGTCCAGTTCAAGGTTGAACTACCTAATGGCTGACCCATAGTCCTACTCAAATTTTGAAAAAGGGCCTCCTTCCCATGCCAAGCTCCACCAATCAGTTCCTCAGCGTAAGACCCGCCATGCGCCAAACCTCCTCCAATCCCTGAACTGTGCATTTCCTCCCCTGTGCCCTTGCCTTTTCCACTACCCAGCGCTTGTTTTGTTGTTTCAGAGTAACTTCCAATTGCATTACTTTTGACCATTTGGCTTTTGCCACATAGGAACTCTTCTTCAAACCTTTCGTCTTCCTCCCTTCTGGCAGCTCTCCAGTCTCCACAATGAAGCTTAAATGGCAGTTGTCAACCAGACTGAGTACACCAATTGATCGTCTGCAACTAATATTTTCCTTGGGAATTCCTCAGGTTTGACCCCACTCAAGCAAGCAAATAGCTGCCGAGTGAAGGTCTATTGCTAAGATGTTATCCAGCTTTGCACTGCACAGTAATGCAATTAATTTGAATCCTCTCCTTGTAACTAGTTTACTACCAATTTGGAATCTCCCTCAACAATCAGCTTCCTAATGTTCAAATCTATTGCTCTTCAAACACCTTCCACTAGAGCCAACACTTCTGTCTAATGGAGTCCCCCTCCCCAGCTGGTCCGGAGTAAAGAGCTAGAATCTTGCCCTCCTCATCTCTAAAAATCCCATTAATACCTGACATACCTAGATTTCCAAAAGTGTTGCCATCAAAATTAAGTTTAATGAACCCTCTATCCGAAGGGGATCAATAGTAATTGGAGAAGGACTTAGTTGAGCAGGAATCAGCCACTTCCTTCCACTTTCTAAAGAAACCATCCATTGACACGTTGGAAAATGTATCCAAGGACTTCTCTCGAGTGATTTCTTGCCACCTTCCTTGTATTCTTCCTTTTTTCTTTTAATAAAATTTTATTTTACTACCGAAAGAAACACAGTCAAGAATCCTAATTATCTGATATCCATAGCCAATACTGGTGGAAGGGCTCCCTATGAAGTGCAGGTAATGCCTTGTCACCTGCTAGGTTGTAATCCTTTTTACTTTTAATGAATTTTATCTTTTGTCTTCAAAAAAAAATACTGGTGGAAGGGCTGATCCCTGGAAACAATATATTGGGTTGTTCTCCATGCTGCATCTAGCAAGACTATCCAATGCATTAGCTGAATCACTCCAGAGTGCATCTAGCAGGATTTTTCTCCATGCTGCTTTGTAGTGGTCTGTAGTCGTCTGTTGTCTGCTTTGTTTTCTGTTTTCTGCTTTTGTTTGCTGGGTGTACTCCCTCTGGGTTGTTTTTGTTTTCTGTTAATGAATCATCTTTTCTACCAAAAAAAAGTCACCCAAATCTGGGGATGCAGCAATCAAAATCCTTCAATCGGGCCACTCATCCAGCCAATAAACACCTATGAATCCACTTCAACCTCATACTAATAACGATTTCAATTGTTGATTTGTTGATCAAAGGGGAAAAAGAACAAAGAAATACATTTATAAATTTTATCACCAGCCTCATAATTTATGATAGCCACAAGAAGGGTCAAATCCACCCTTAGGTTTAACTTAAAATAGACAATAAATTAACAATTAACAACTATCTTAGATTATCTGCATGCATGAAGGGGAAAAAGAAGACAAATACCAGTAATAGAATAATAATGCCCAAAATGCAAGACAATGTAAACTATGAACTGGAAAATCAAACAAACAAGAGATTAACAAGAAATAAGATAATGGATAAAGAAAAAGAAAGCATACCGCAACATGCGAAGGGATAAATTGCAAAACATCAATAATCTGTAAGCAATGGATCTTAATCAGCCTTAAAGCTAAACAGCATAAAAACAAAAATAGAAAGGACCAAAAATGATTCTGCAGAAGGAAAAAAGAGACTCATTTATTTTCTTAATCTAGCATATTTTAGTGAAAAGAAAAGAACAAACCATGCAGAAGTCCAGTTGGTCAATAACCAATGACCAATCAATTGCAGATGATCAAATGTAGAACCAACTGACTACTGTGTTCATCTACATAAACAAATTTCCAGAGATGGCAGCTCTCAGTTAAAGGGTCCAGTGGCTCAATTTGAAGGTCAAATCCATGGCATGTCATGATGCCATTAGTGTATTACAAAATACTTTTAAAGTATCATAAAATAGTACAAAGGTGTATCTTATGGCAGGAATAGGGGACAATGTTCCATTTTAGAATCCACACATAAAGACAAAAAAAAGATAAGAGAGATCAGGATAGAATTGTACAATGACTACAGACAAAGAAGCATTCATTCATGTTTTTCCACAGGAAAATAAGACTTGTTGATATAATTTATATATTTCAACCAATGAAACACAGCTGGAGGTCAATTACTCCCTATTACGGGTGATCAACCCCAAGCCTTCTTTGATGATTAATCCAACTACTTGCTCCCTTGCATAATCAATCACCCCCTATTATGGGTACAGTCCAGCTCTCAAAACACCAAATTTAACTGTATTATTCATTAAGGATATGTGTGGTAGAACTCTATGATAATAGGAGAAGGAAGAATTTTAATCCACACATTTTGGTCAGATTTTATTATGCTATATTCTTGGTGTATTTTTTTTATCAGCAAAGAAAGATCAATTTTATTAATGAGTGAGAAAACAAGTACCGAATTACAATACAACCAAGTTATCAACAAATCCACAAAAATTACAATAGTGTCCAAAACAACAGCTGCCTATAGACCCCCTGCTTGGCTAATGAGTCGGCTATTCCATTTGCAGTCCTTCTGATCCAAGTGAAAGAAGCATTGAGTTCCACAAAAATATTCTTGGTGTAATATTTTCTAAGAAATATATATTCTTGGTCCAATCTAACTTGTTTTAAGAACATTTTGATGAACTTTGCACAGATTTGTATAACACATATAAAGACATTGCTTCACCAAAAATTAAGAAAGAAAAGACATAACTTACAAGAGACAAAGCTGTGAAAATGGTTAAGACCCAATCTCCATTACCATCAGCATCTGATAGATGACCATGATGCAATTTTGCTTTTCTCAATCACAGAGGAAAAAAACATTGTCCAGAAATAAGGAACAGAAAAGCATCAGTGGAAAAAGAGGACAGAAAGGGACATTGACACAATAAGCACAACTTCAAGAGTTAAAGCAAAGAACAACAAAAAAAATAAAGAAATAATAGTTCAGATATCATTATAAGCAAGAGAAAATTAGCATAAGATGAAAGAAATTAAAAAAAAAAAGAATGTTTTCCTTGATACATTGAGATGTTTTTTTCTTGATGAATAACAATTATGTCTCTTAATAAATTATCATGTAGATGGTGATTACAGCTTTGAAAAGGTCACCCATTTCTGACCCTAATTTAATCAAAGTGGACATTCTGACAATTAATGGCAGATAGTTAGGACAAAAGCAGTACTGATTTATGTTTTATTCAGGACCCTAATGAAACTGAAACAAAAAATAGAATTTGGATTCCAAAAATTGACCAAGACTTAACAGTAAACCAACTTTCATTTAAGTCCATTGGAATTTGGTTATTTACCCTCTAACCAAAAGGTCCAAAACCACTTTAGGGTTTGTAAGAATCTCGAGATTGCAAAATAAGCAAAACTTTAACTCCAACTAGCCATGTTTTTGCAACAACACACACATGTATAAACTCTCTAGGGTCAGTCAAACTACTCCTAAACAAAGAAAACTCAAAATTATGATTCTACTAGTGAACTTCTATTCAAAGAAAAAATAACTGCTAATCTACTTAAGCAATGATTCCAAAAACAAGACTATGACCAGACAAGACGAATTAGCAGGCCAGATCCCATTGAGAATTTGGGAAAAAGACCAAAATACCCCCATTGTCCAGAATAACAAAAATAAATAAAATTATATATATGACCACTTGACTCCTGCATCACACAGAATCTATGATAGCTTAATCTCCTTCTCCCCTCCCCACTGACTCTTCTGCATCTCCCATTTCCTTAGCCCCTATCCCCCAAGTCACTTCGTCCTCTTGACTGCAATTCCTTTCTTCTTCAGCTCTGTTTTCAACCCTTCTTGGTACAACCTCATTCATCCTTCTATTGCTCTCCTCTTCTGCTCCCGCCATTTTTTCTCCCCAATCATCTCCTTTTATCCTTTCCAACTCTTCTCCCTCACCGTCAGTGATGTTCACTAACACTGTCCTCCTCCTGAGTTGTCATTGGAACCTTCTTTTTGGGGAAGAAAATTGTCGTTCTTCAAACGAAACCTTCAGCATCGCAAGTGCCTTCTTCTGTGACCACCTTCTCTGTTGAATCCTCTTCAACCTCTGGGACCCCTGATCTATCTACAGGGCTCCTAGTTTCTCCCAACGTTTCTTTTCTCGGCTCAAGAGTTTTATGTTTTTCTAACTGTGCAACCTCATAAGCCTCTTGGACTGACCCACCTTCAAAATTGGGCCCACCTCTCAACTCATTTCTAAAGGATTTAAAACTCCTGGGCCCTCTATTAAAATCCTGCTTAGTATTTAAACATTTCTGGCCAAGGAATTCTTCCTCAGTTATGTCCACGTGCTCCCCAAGTTGGTCATGTGTAGATACAATGAAAACCGACCCAGCCAGATGTGACGGCTTTTCTTTTTCTCGACACACCTGTTCGTCTTCTTTTCCTTTTCCAATCTCCTTATTCCCAATGTCATCAATACAATTCAGTCTTGATTTTTTAATTCCCAACATCTCTTTGCTCTCTCCCTTCTCCCTGTCGGCTTCCAATCTCCTTGTGCCATGTGGAGAGGACCATAATGTGGGAAGAATGCATAGATATTAGAGCATTCTAAGATGGACCATGTTGTTTGGGTGAAAATTTTGGAATGTGTGATTTCTGACTGCCCTCTGAGTTACTTGGGACTACCTTTAAGGGATAATCCAAGAAATAACAGTTTTTGGAATCCAGTGGTGGACAGATTCACTAAGAAGCTAACTTTATGGAAGAAAAATTACTTATCTTTGGGTGGTAGGATCACATTGATTAAGTTTACCTTGACCAACTTTCCTGTGTATTTTTTATTTGTCTTTAGAATCCTAAGAGCAAGTAGAAGATTGGAAAAGTTGATGAGAGATTTTTTGTGGGAACCAGGGGAAGAAGAAAAGGATCATAGAGTTGGATGGGAGGTGGTTACTAGAAGTAAGAAGTGGGAGACTCCTTAAGGCAGAAGTTTTTGCTTTACTCCAAGGTCTCAAATTAGCAAAGCAATGGGGAATGCAACAGTTAGAAGTGGAGGTAGACTCCAAACTGGTTGCAAACTAGAAGCTATGGCACCTGGCAATTCAGACAACAGCTAAGAGAAATCTCAAGCTTAGCAAGGGAGATTGAGGTGAGGTTTAATTGGGCAAGAAGACCAGCAAATGGTATGGCTGATGATTTAGCTAAGCAAGGAATCAATAGGCAGGAGTTGTTTCGGGCTTGTTTATGAAAGTACTTTTGTTAAAGGGTTCTCCATCCGGCCCTTGGATGGTGACAGTTGTAATCTTTATCCATTATTTTTAATGAAAGTTACCATTTCCCATCAAAAAAATGGGTTGAAAATTTGTAATCGTGAGATTGTATGAGAGGATGTCAAACCCAAAGGTTAACTAGAGAAAGAGCTTGGTAGCAGGGGTAAATGTAGGGGAGGAAGAGTTAAGAGTCGATGGCGATAACCTTGGGGTATGCTCAGTGTGAGTGGCCAATGAACCATCTAGGACTCCCCTTAGGTGCCAACCTAGAACCAATAGCTTTTGGAGCCTTGTAATGGAGTAGGTGAAGAAGAGACTGGTAGTGTGGAAGAGAAAATATATCTCCCTTGGAGGTAGGATTAACCTAATTAAATCAACCCTACCTAGCATCCTAGTGTATTATTGTCAATGTTCAAGATGTCACAAAAAGTGGTTAGAAGAGTTGAGAAATTGAAGAGGCATTTCCATTTAGAACCAAGGAAGGGTAAGAAGGACCACCTAGTAAGATGGGAAATAATGAGTCAAAGGAAAGAGGAGGGAGAATTGGGGGGATGGGAAACATAAGCAAGAAGAACTCAGCCCTTCTTGGGAAATAGTCGTGGAGGTTTCCGGTGGAGCATAGTAGTCAAGGAGATGCTTCGGCGGACCACCTAGGCGACAAGGCACCCTTAGAGGCTCACATCGCCTAATCACCAAGCAGTTGTATATGTTGTGTTATAAAATACTTTTATATTCTTAAGTTTTTTAGATTATAATTATAAAATAAACATTGTTAAAATAAAATACTCATTTTGTGTTTATATACTAATTTCTTTTTATTATTTTCTTATTTGTTATGGTTTAATCAACACAAACGTTGCTAACTGCTGTATTGAACCCTCAAAAACTTCAAAACCTGAACCAATAAGTAAGGAAGAACTTAAAATTTTGTCTAACAACACAGTTTCTTCTTCCACATCTTCATCTTCTTCTTCTTTCATCTTTTCTTTTCTTCTTTCCCTATAACCAAAATAGGGATTCAGCTCCTATACTTTTTTTCTGAATTTTCTTTTTCTTCTCATGAATATGTTGATCTTCTATACTTTACATGAAGTTATACTTTTCTTATGAAAATTATGGATAATTATTAAGGAAATATGGTTATGGAATTTAAGGAACTACCCTAGGATATATGTTTTTTACTTAGAAAAATCCATCGCCTAGGGAACTAGGCGACCAAGCGCCCCCTGTCACCTAGCCTCACCTTGGCGCCTTGAAAACTACTATGCAGTGGAGAATGAAAAATTAAGGCATAAGGTTGTGGCTAGCATAAACAAGCTCTCATAAAATGGGTGGAATGCAGTTTTATTGAATAGAGCTACTATTGCTTCTCCTTGGAAAGCAATCGATAGTACCCTTCCTTTGTTTCACACTCATGTTAGGTATGATCTTTCCTCTAGCAACAAGATTATATTTTGGGAAGACCTACGGGTTGGGGAGTCTCCTTAAAAAGATGTGTTTCCTTCTCCTTACTCACTGTCCAACCTTAAATTCAAACCTATTGCTCATTTTGTTCAACCCTGATGCAGTAGGGTTGCAATAAACTGACACAAGTTGGAAGGAGAGAAGTATAGAGAGAGGGAAAGAGAGGAGAAAGAGTAGAGAAAGAGAAAAGATGAACAAATCCCAAAGAATCACTCAAATGGGTCCTAGAACCACTCTAGGTTTGTAGGAATCACTCCATACAGCAAACTTGCAAGAGAACTCCAAAGAAATCTTCATTAGCTTCAAAAGGAAGAGAATACATTTATTCATACAGTGGTTAATGTGGCTCAGCATACTGTTCATCATAATTACAAAAATGTCATTCCTTGTTCATAAAGAAACACAATAACTTTTTACCTACTAATACAAATAAACTGAAAATTTAAGAGAAGCATTACTAAACTAGAGGAAGAAGATGCTATGGCCCAAGCCCACATGGAACTGATCAAAATGGCAAAAATATCCCTACTGCCCAAAAATAGAGAAATACATAAATTTCCAGAAAATTCCAGATTTGATTCTTCAGCTCCTACATTAAACCCTCTCCTTTGGCCTTTGGTTTTTATTGGAACTTGGGTTTCCAAAGAAATCTTTGGGAGTCTGGAATTTATTCTATTTTGGACCTTTCTGAATTTATTAGATGGAGTGGTTCTTAATACTACTGAGGAAAATCGTCAGTTATTGATTCCTAACTCAGACGATAACTTCCCTTGTGGTTCCGTAGGTCCTTTCTTAAGCCCTTGTTAGTCAATCCATCCTTTGAGGCTTTCTCAGTGAAGGAAGTATGGTCTACTCCTATCCCCCTTAAAGTTAGTGCTTTTCTCTAGGAAGTGCTCCATGGTAGTATTAATACTTGCAATTTATTGCAAAGAAAGAAACGAAACTGGGCTTTATCTCCTAAGTAGTGTATCATGTGCAGACTGAATGGAGGCACTGCTTATCACTGACTAAAACCCTACCCTTTTTTCTACTGCATTAGGGAATGGTTTCTTGCTCTTTTTGGATCTAGGTGGAATCCCCTTGTTAGATTGGACAAATTGTCTGAAGCAACAATGATTAGATGCACAAAAAGAAGAGGCAGAATCTTGTGGAAATGCACAAGAGCGGCAATGCTTTGGACACTGTGGGAGGAAAGGAATGCAAGAATTTTTCGAGGAGAAAGAAAGAAATAGGGGACAATAATTGAGACTATAACATTGAGGATGGCACATTGGATGAAGACATTAGATCTTTTATGCAAATACTACAGTGCATGATCTTGTTACAAACTGGAGGGTAAATTGTGATTCATCATCTAAGAAACAAAAGACTAGAAAGGAGTGATCACCACCAGGAGGAGGGTGGATGAAATTGAACATTGATGGTTGTAGCTTGGGTAATCCTAGGCCTTTTGGAATTGGAGATGTAATAAAGTATGAAAACGGAACCATAAGGGCATTGTATTCAGCTCCAATTGCTGAGAGAGGTTCAGTTAGGGCAGAAGTAATGGCAGCAGTTTGTGGGGTGCAGAAGGCTAAAAAAGTGGGAGTGGAAAGGCTGGTTATTGAAGGTGACTCCGAAATGGTGATCGGTTGGCTATCAAAGAATGAGAGTGCAGCGTGGAGCTTTAGAAATGAAGTCAGAAAATTTAAATGGTATTCAAGAAACTTGCTGGTTGAAACTCAATGGGTACAAAGGTAGGCAAATAGTTTGGCTTGCATTTTGGGGGAAGGGATGAAACAGCAGGGAGTCTAGGGACTATGCTTACGCTAATTCACATCTTATTGTACTTGGTCTTATGTGTGTGTGTGTATATATATATGTATGTATATTCTATCTTATTTATGTGTTAATATATGTATATATATATATGTATGTGTGTGTGTGTATATATATATGTATGTATATTCTATCTTATTTATGTGTTAATATATGTATATATATATATGTATGTGTGTGTGTGTATATATATGTATGTATATATATACATACATGTAAATGTATACACACACACATACATATATATATACATATATTAACGCATAAATAAGATAGAACATACCTAAAAGATTTATCAAAAAAAAAAAAAAAAACATACCTAGAAGCTTGTAGTAAGCTCTATACATGATTGATGTGCCATCAATGAGCATCACCCGACCATTCGAAGAATTAAAACTGACATCTTCACTTTCGTTACACTTGGCTGAATCATCAACTACATCTACATGTGTTGGTCTGACATTGGATGACATCCCTATGGTATGAGAAGTTGAATGAACTGTTCCAGATAAGTCTGACTCCAAACCATTTGAAAATTTAGAGTAAACCTGATAAAAGACCACCAGGTTAAACATTTATAAATACTCTATTCAGCATATCCTAGCAGATCTTCCACAAAACAGAGAATATAGACACTTCTTCCAAAAAATAAACATAAAGAACTATTAAATGTTGAAACCATTGGAACTAAAATTTCAACATTGTGGTGCAGCTCATGCACATGACAAAAGCAAGATAAAAACCATGAGGAGATAGCAGGAGCAAACTGCTAGATCATATGTAATACTTATATCAACTACTGCAGACTAGCATCGCTGGGTGATTGCCTTGGACCCAAGTCCCATTTGCATCTTTCAGTTACTGATCTTGCTAAAACCACGCTAACTTAGTGGCAATACCAATTATTATGGTAAAATGCATCCTGTAACTGGGTATGAACCTATTTTGTTGAACAATATGTCCAGGACTCCAAGGTTCAAAAAGACAATTTCCATTTTTCTTCCCTTGTCTTAATATTGTAATTGCATACCTACACTAATTGCTAATGCACTCCAGATCATTGAACTTTAGATCTCTTTAACATGTTCTTGTCCAGCCATGCCTCCACCCTGCCCTATTCCCAAGCAAAACTGGATTAGAATAGGATCAGGTTCAATATCAAACCCAACCTATTGTCATCCCTACCCCTAATGTTTGTGACATAAGGAAATCATTCAAAAACAATTGGAAGCAAATGAAGACCTCTATGTTTCTAAATATACAAGTGTGCCTATAATTTAACCAAGGGAAGAGATGCAGGGTAAGGATTTATTTTTCTTTCACTACTTTTTAGATAGATGTCAATATTTAAGTTGTACCTTTCTATGCACAATAGATGAATATGGATGAAACCAACTTTGTAGCTGGTAATTGTACATGCATCCAACCCTCTGAGTAGCCAACAAGTTCCATCTAAAGCAATAAAGATTCCGCCATATGAAGTGAAGATGATGATGTGAAGACCAAGAGCATGCCATAGTCATATCATCCCACGTTGAGTTTTTAATACCTCAGGAACAATCTGAATAAAACAAGAAGAAAAGCATTTTCCTGAAATTTTCAAGGCAACATTAGAAAAAAATACCAATAATATAGACTGAATTAGATGCCTGTATGCATGTCTAAGAACATAAAAACCAAGGAATTAAATATCGGTTCCATTATATGTTTGAAATGCATGGAAACCAAAACATTATTGGAACACTTTGCCAGAATTTTGAGAATTCCGATTAAAAAAAACAAAAAGAAGAAGAAGAAGAAGAAGGTGCCTTTATATTTTCTCTCTTTATTTTCTTGGTCTTCTCTTTTATCTAACCACTTGCTATATCTTTTCATCACCATATCTAGATCGTTGTTAAGATCTCTAAATATATTAAATTCAAACCATATTTCATTCTAATTAGCACCCAAACCAGAGTAAAGGTTAACATTTTTTTTCCAGTTTCAACAAAATTTGAAACCTTGACAAGAAAAGATCAAATTTAAAGCTTAGTCACAACCAAGTTTGAATTTTTATGTAAACTACCTACAATGATAAGAACCTAATTTGTATTCACAGGTGGAACTCAAGAGAACATTAAGGCAATCATAAGTTAAAACATCACTGCACTCTTCATGAGAAAACCACTAGTAATACATTAAGATACGTTTTAATAAGGAATTATGAAACAAGGAAACAAAGAAAAATATTAGTACTGAAACTGATACAAGGTACATTTTACATTTTTCTTTCTTTGTCAGTAATTGATAAAAGGTACATTGAAACATTAGATCGCCAAAGAAATGACTTAAAGCACTCATAAGTTAACAATGGATATGGCACAAAACAGAATGGAATGATGAAACAGGATTCATGTAGCCAACCCCATATAGTTGGGATGAGGCTTAGATGATGATGATGATGATGATGTGCATTAGATCACTAGAACACTCTTCTCACCTTGTTGATGGAGAAAGTAATCCTGGTACAGCTGGTAGATCCTTGTAACCAATGTTCGAAGTATCTATACACCACTGTGTAGTGGCAGAGGTGTATGGGTACTTAACCGATACGTGATTAAAACCAGATGAATCAATATAGAAATGGTATGCCTCAATCCCAGCCCTAAAAACCCATATAGAAATGGTAAAAAAAAATGGATGAATCAATAAACCCCGATTAAAAGGATGATTAAAACCAGATGCTTTGAGATGATCAAATAGAAAATAAGGGAAGGAAACCAGTGTTAGCTTTCAGTTAGATGAAACTCACAGTTGAGAGGGTGTAATGTTAAGTCGACACTCGACACTGCAGTAGTCGTTAGACTGGAGAATGGGGGTGGGGTTACTCGGTGGAGAAGAATTCTCGTTGAGAGGAACGAATAGGGCTGAGTTCGGGACCCGAACTCAAAAATATTGTTAAGGGAAACATTTTTAATGTTAAAAGATTTTGAGAAATTTTCACTTTTGTATCCTGAATTTTGAGGGTAACGTTAAGTTAGTATCCGCACTTTTAAACGTGTCACTGTAGTCACTGTAGTATTCAAACTTTCAAAAACTCTCACTTTGGTCCCTAACCATTAACCGGCATTAACAAGCAAGTGGAATGACACAAGTACCCGTAGCGGTCCGCAGAAGAGAGAAAATCCTTTTCTTAAATGTCAAAAGTACCCCTCTTTAAACCCTTTTTGGTTGAGACGGACAACCATTGTTCACAACAAACACAGAGCTCCTGTTCGAAGCTGTGGTCGCCGCCGACGAGTGTTTCATGGAAAGCGTTGTTGGAGAGAAATAGTGTGTTCAGTCGTCGCTGATGATAAAGGGTTACTGGAACCCGTAGTCTACGATTTTCTTTTTGGTTATTTATGAAATACTTACCGTAAGAAACTAGTTCAATGCCGCCACCGTCGATGGAGAAGACAAACGGAGCTTGCCGTCACCGAAGAAGAATGGTAACTTCAGACCTTGGGACCTTAGATAGATCATTCCTCTGGTGTTCAATGAACCAAAAAGAAATTTGCTTCCCAATGGGTGGTATTTGAGATGATCAAATAAAAGGGTTAAATCACCTGTAACATGATCCTCCTATCCATCATTTAAATAAAGATAAAATACAAAAATCTTCTCTCAAGTTTCTGACAATCATGAAAACCTCTCGTATAGTTTCCTTTTACTAAAATCCTCTCTGAATTTTTAAATAACTTTGACAAAAACCTTCTTTTCATCAACGACCCAAACGGAAAACGTCAATATTTACGAAATTACCCCTAAAGCATCATTAAACCCTATCTATTGCAGCGGCATTATTGCTCATTATATTCCATTCTCGGAATATTTCATCCATTTTTTCTAGCAACTGTTCTTCACACCAGAAGTTATTCCTGACCGACAGGTGTTCTCATCTTTCCGTTTTGAAGCTCATGTTTTTGGCAACTAATTCTTCACAGCGGTTTTCTTATCTGACGCCTTCCAAGGAAAATATTAACATCTAATGCCCTTACAGGGGATGGAGATGTCCATCAGATTTAGATATCTATTAGAGTTTAAAATCCAAGAGTGATGCCTTCTATCTTCATGATTCTTTTAATGATATTTGCAGGTTATGGATATATCCATTATGATTGCAATGCAGTCATATTAATTCAAATCCATCAGGGTTGTACACGTTAATGGTAGAGACATTTCCGAACTCGCCCTGTATCTCTTGCCCAATTTGTCTGGTACCCCAACACTTAACTATACGACTTGTTTTCAAAATACCACAAGAAAACCCTCGCCTTGACATAATGGAGAGAAAACCTTCACCTGCCTCTGGTGTCGAAAAATTGTTTCTCTCCCCTCTGCAACACTTGACAACTCTGGTTTTGTCCACCAACGCGCAGATGTGGTCATCGCCCACCGTGACATCTTCAACTTGAGTGCATCGTTGTAGTAGACCCTCCGTTTGGATACAAAGTCCCAATTCTTCAACTGTTCCCTCCAGACCTCAGCCTGCAAAAGAAATTATGACCACCAGATATTGTTGTGAAAGATGCGTTCTGCCCGATAGAGATATTGGCATCTCCATTAAAGCATTAATTCTCTGTGTAGGTTCTCTGGTTTGAAGATTTTTTATAAGAAAAACGCTCTGTAAAAACATCGTATATCATTCAACAGGTTTTTCGTATGTGTTTGAATGATAGATTGAAAGAGTTGAATTCCTCCTCTTCAGACGGTGGAGTTCAAGAATAGGAGAAAGAGGAGAGGAAAATGGGTATTTCAAAAAAATGATGCATCGGTTTACCGTTTTCCGTCTGGGTCATTGATGGAACGGAGGTTTTTGTCGAATTATTTAAAAATTCAGTGGAGGTTTTTGCTTAAGTGAAACTATAGGGGAGATTTTTATGATTGTCAGAAACTATAGTGGAGGTTTTGTATTTTACCCTTTAAATAATCTAGGGAGAGTGGAGTTGTATTTTTGAAAAGGGAAAATTCCCGATAGGTACCCTGTACTTTAGGCCGAGTGCCAATTTAGTACTCAAACTTTAAAATGCGACAATCTAGTATCCAAACTTTCGAAATGCGACAATCTAGTACTTGTTGTTAAGCAGTCGTTAAGTGTCACAGGAAAAGACACAAATGCCCTTCAAGAATCATCTAATTTTCTTTGTCAACCATCTGTTAATAGGTGACCCAGGTGTTCCATTACTGGTTGATAAAGCAACAATTGTGTAAGAAATTCCCTTCAAGCAATCCCCGGTCTTCCTTTTTCTTTCTTCGCTATTCATTACCCTTTCCAATAAGAAACAGAGGAGTTGTAGCAGTGAAACTCCTCTAGTACTCTCATTTAACTAACCCCTTTTGGCACAAACCCAATCAATACCCAACCCCATTCTACTCCACATCGATCCCCCTTAGTATTCCACTGTCTTCAAGCTCTCTTATCCCATCGGCCCCATCTTGTATAGCTTCAGCATTCAGACAGGAAAGATCGACGTAGTGGCCATACAGATCTCACTAGTTGAAGAAACTCAATCCTACATCTCACCTTGCTCCCGTGAGGTTATATCTGCTCAGAGGTAAATGGCTCGAAGCAAAAACTGGTTGAACCTCCTCTATTTTTTCTGTATACATCATCCATGGAATAGATTTGGTCGTAGCAGTTGTTGCTGGAGCTCCCTTTCATAACCAACTAGCATAGCTCACACTTAGCATTTCTACCCCTGTTCAAAGACAAATAGAATGCGCCAAAAATCCAGTCGGAGCTTTCTCCTTTGATTCTTTCATTTTCTTTCTCCTATATTTCACACTGCTATTGGAGCTTGAGGGAGGGAGAGAGAGTCAATAGAGTTGGCGAGGGGATTTCCCCATACCAGCTCCGGTAAGCTCTCTGCATCGACTCAGCTCTGTAACAGCCTATTTCTCATGGTGTGGGTCATTGACTTGGAGGTTGGATGTCGTCCAAGCTGGTTTAACTTAATGTGTATTTCCTCCATGCATAGAGTCCCTTGACCACAAGCATCTGTTATCACAACACTCTGTAGCATCAGATGGTTGACAATTATCTATAGCCATCTTAAGCGGTTATCTATAATGTGTTAAGCGCCTATTATCACAGGTAGTTAAGCGTTGATCATCTTAAGCGATGGTTAAGCATCTGTAATGTTGCAGACGTTTGCAATCATCCTTAAGATGGTCATCTGCAACACTACATGCGCTTAACACACATTATTGAATTGAATGACAAAGGGAGGGATGAATGATTTGTTCACACATTACAAATAATCGCCGTCTGTAATGTTGCAGATGGTTAACCATCGCTTACACATTACAGATAATCGTTGTCTGTAATGACAAAGGGAGGGATGAAGCATATGTTCTCACAACACTCCGAAGCATCAAATGGATGGATGGCTGGCGCTTAACCATCGGTAAAAGCTAACTTGATAGCCTAAAAGCCTTTACCGATTAAAAGAGGAAGTTACCACAAAGGAGATATCCTCTCATGTGGCTCCATCTCATCTTCTCCCTCTTTTCGGGTGTGGGAAACTCTTATAGGAGCAAAGGGACAGTTGTCTATACAACCATCCCCTCTTTATCCAAAGCTTCCTTATGGAGGGTGATTTGGCCCGACCTCATAATGAGGGGACACGTGGACATGACTCGATATAAGTGACAGCTCAGCATAACGAGCTCGCTATAACCCAGCCTGACAGCTCGCCATGAATGGCAGCTCGCTACAATACTCTGTTGCCCCGAGCTAAGATTCTCCCAAGTAGGGAGCATCCCGAACTGAAGACAGTTCGGGTTAAGCTCGTCAGCTCCTTAACTAGAACAAGCTCAAATGCAGCAAGTCCAACAGCTCCAACTGTATCAGTAACAAGCACTGCACCATGTTTGTCAACAGCAGTACCAGCAGCAGTTCCCACTATTGCCTTTGAACCAGCAGCCGGTTCCACCTCGGCATCCGACCACACAGCAAGCTATGCTTCTCCGTCGGAGCGAACTCCCCTCTCGCCAGGGAGAGACCTCTCAGACCCAGAATCCTCCTAGGAGCCAAGTCTTGTCCTGCGGCAGGAGGGATAAACTAGTTACTCCCACCTCACCGCACATGGTCAGATCGGGAGATTCTCAACCTAACAGATCCGCATCACCTCGACATTTAGAGTTTGAGATCCCGCTTGTAGAAAACCGGTTCGAGGTCCTGGCCACAGACTCTAGACAAGGTCCCTCAATCCACAGCCATCGCCAGCAGTCCGAGCCACTCCCCGCGAGAACTGTGCCTGACAACACAGAGGCCAACAGCACCAATGCAGAGCCGACAAAGAAGCAACAGAGACGTCATAGAGCTTGCCGAGCTACAGACCTGAACTTGCCCAAACTCTTCAAAGGGAAGGAAGAAGCGAGTTCGGGAGCAGTGAAAGCCACTCCGCTCCTCTCTGTGCCATCTCCCCTGTCTCCCGAACTCCTAGCCGTCCCGATGCCAAAAGATTTCAAGGTACCTCCCCTGGACAAGTATGATGGATCATTCGATCCGAATGATCATGTAGATTCTTTTTAGTCCTAGATGCACTTAGCCGGGGCAGGTGAGTCCTGCATGTGTGTAGCTTTCTCTACTACATTTAAGGGGGTAGCTCGCACATGGTATAGAAACCTCGCGCCCGGGACAATCAAGAGTTGGGCGTAGTTCGTGCAGATTTTCACCTCACACTTTATCACCAGCAAGAGGTGTTTAAGGTCCCGAGAAAGCCTTCTCGGCATAGTCCAGAGGGAGGGGGAATCTATCCGCAGTTACATCAAGAGATTCAATGATGCATGTCTGTAGATACCTGATTTAAACCCCGTAGTGAGGCTCATAGCAGCCAAAAGAGGCATAACACACAAAGAGTTCAAGTGGCACGTGGTTGCCAACAAGCCCAAGGACGTAACCGAATTCCTCAAGCTCGCGGACCAGTTCATCGGAACAGAGGAGGAGATG
Source organism: Nelumbo nucifera (assembly GCF_000365185.1). The sequence goes on along the minus strand of NW_010729094.1, from coordinate 3,954,938 downwards.
AGCCAGAAGAACGAGAACCCACCAGAGAAGAGGAAAAGAGAAGGTGAGACCTCAACTAACGAGGACAATAAGAGGAAGAAAGAACCAGCTCGGGGAGGAAAGCTGGACCATTCTTTCCAAGCTCCTCCAATTGAAAGAATGAACTACATGCCTTTGAACGCGAAGCGAGCAGAAATCCTCATGGTGATCAAGGATGCGTCTTATGTGAAGTGGCCACCTCGGATGAGAGGAGACCCGAATACTAGAAATAAAAATCTGTATTGCCATTTTCATAGAGATCACGGTCACAACACCGAAAATTGTAAAAACCTCTGCGATGAGATAGAAGAACTCATCCGTCGCGGGTATTTGAGAAATTTTGTACAATGTGATAATAAAACAGGACGACAGGGAGAGCAAGGTAGAGACGCTCCTGAGTCTAGCAACAGGCAAAATGAGCAGCCACGGAGGCAGCCACCCAAAGAGAGGCCAGTTCGGTGAACAATCCAAATGATCACCGATGGATCAATCGTCGCGGGCTGCACCTCAGCCGCAGCAAGGACCTTGGCTCGCGAGATCGAAAGAGAAGAGCGGAATCCCCCAAAGCGGCTAAGGATAGAGGAACTGATTTTCTTCACCGAAAATGATGCGCACGGAGTCCAGTACCCCCACAATGACGCGTTCGTTGTAAAGATGAGAATCAATGATTTCGAGGTAAGGCGCGTCCATGTCGACTCCGACAATTCGACGAATATACTCTTCAAGGCCACGTTTGACAAACTTCAGCTTCGGGGAAGCAATCTCAAGCCCGCGAACACTCCCTTGGTGGGCTTCAGTGGAGAGGAAGTCAGGACCTTGGGGAGAGTTACAGTACCTGTGGAGGTCGGCACATGGCCTAGTATTGTGAGATTCGACCACACTTTTCTAGTGGTCACGACTCCTTTCCCGTACAATGCCATAATAGGTCGGCCAATCACCCACGCTTTACGCACAGTGGTGTCCACATACTATTTGGCTATGAAGTTCCCAACGGACTTTGGAGTAGGGGTAGCATGGGGCAACCAGCTTGAGTCTCACAAATGCTACGTCGCCGCCCTGAAAGGGAAAGCCATGGTGGCTGATGACCTCGAGTTGGAGCAACCTGCGGAGCAGCATGAAGAGCGAGCTACGCCCATAGAAGAGACGATCGTTGTACCTACTTCGACAGACGATCCAGCTCGGACTCTCCAAATCGGTGCTTCAATTGAGGAGCCTCTACAATCTCAACTGGTAAGCTTTCTACTTAAAAATTTAGATGTTTTTACATGGTCCGCGACAGAGATGCGAGGGAAAGACCCCAAAGTCATTACTCATAAACTGAACACTGATCCTATAGTTAGGCCCGTTAGACAGAAGAAATGCAACCTATCCCCAGAGCGTTGGAGAGCAGTCGATGAGGAGGTTGGGAAGCTCCTCGCAGCCAATTTCATTAGGGAGGTCCATTACCCGAGCTGGGTAGCCAACCCCGTTCTAGTAAAAAAGGCCAATGGTAAATGACGCATGTACGTTGGTTATACGGACCTGAATCAAGCTTGCCAAAAGGACTGCTTCCCACTTCCCAAGATAGACCGTTTGGTGGACGCAACCTCAAGGCATGAGTTGCTGAGCTTCTTGGATGCTTACTCGGGTTATAATCAGATCATAATGGACCCTGCCGATGACGAAAAAACGGCCTTCATAACCGAACTAGGCCTGTACTGCTACAGGGTCATGCCCTTTGGGCTGAAAAACGTCGGGACTACTTTTCAAAGACTTGTAAACCGATTGCTCGAGCCATTGATTGGCAAAAAAGTAGAGTGCTATGTAGACAACATGGTCGTCAAAACCCAGTTTTTGAATGATTTAATAAAAGATCTGCATTCTGTTTTTGAAATTTTGCGCAAGTTTAACATGAAATTAAACCCGAACAAGTGCGTTTTCGGTGTCACCTCGGGGAAATTCTTAGGTTACATCGTCAACCGATGTGGCATTGAGGCCAACCCAAATAAAATTAAGGCCATCTTAGATATGAGACCACCCCAAAAATTGAAGGAGGTTAAGAGGTTGAACGACCGCATAGCCGCTCTATGCCACTTCATGTCTAAATTGGTAGATCGTTGCATGCCTTTCTTCAAGGCAATTAAAAGAAGCAAGGACTTCGAATGGACCGAAGAGTGCCAGCTCGCTTTTGACGAGCTCAAAAGTACCTCGCTAGTATCCCGGTGTTAACTCGACCCGAGGAGGGAGATATTTTGGAGTTGTACCTCTTCACGAGTGACGAGGTAGTCAGCACGGTACTGATAAAAAAAGTAGATCGGGTCCAACGACCCATCTATTATGTTAGCAAAGTGTTGCAGGAAGCAGAGACGAGGTATCCAAAGATCAAAAAAATGGCGTACGTGCTAGTTGTTGCAACTCGGAGACTTCGACCGTACTTTCAAGCTCATACGATCGTCGTCCTCACCAATAAGCCTCTGAGGAAATTGAGAGCATGAGAGACGTTCCCTATGCCTCAGCCGTAGGGAGCATCATGTATGCCAT